>ML837335.1:0-18528 GCA_009831015.1 Picea engelmannii | reverse complement strand
TGATTCAAAATGAAAATGTCTCCTTGGTATATATAGGAGACTAGGAGGTATAATTACAAATAATGGCCTAAAGCTGACATAATTAAAATAACATTACTAATCTAAATTACAACTAATGGCCTAGATCCGACATAAATAAAATATCATTACTAATCTAATATGCCCCAGTTAAGGGGTAATGAGCCAATATTAGGGCTTAACATATCTTGTGAAATTGGTAAGGAAATTCCTGCACTTTGTTGATATTTTCTTCTTGTTTCATGATATGCTTGTCTAAAACCCTTGGAGGATTATAAGCGCACACACCCTCCACCAAGGTCCATTTTATTTGCGATTTTATAAGTCAATTTTACAAGGATGCTAGGAGGAGTAAAAGGGCTTACACCCTCCTAGGCTTACCTTTGTTGGTTTTGCATGCTCTAGGAAGTAAAATGGATTACACCCCTAGAGATATTATGGATATAACTCTTATAACCAATACTCCATTTACCCAATTTATTCAAAGAACTAATATGAAAATTGCATTGGAGAAACAAAATAGTTTCATTGGATAACATGTTTTGTTGAGATATTTCAATTGTCTAAAGTGGAATCAAATTTACATGCTTTACGATTTCTTGAGCCACTAAGGCATATATCTTAGCCAAGTAGATATTATTTTTGTTACAAATTTATGCTACAGCCATTAGGGATGCATCAAAACACCTTCAACCTCTTACTATAACTTGCTTTTCAACCACTGAAATTACTTGTAAACATGTACTCCAATTCTACTACTTATTGTCTGTCTTTTTGTCGGTTTACTTGTCAATTTTCATGGTTAGAATTTGATGTGATAGAAAATATTTGCTACAACCAATTGGCTGCTCTGAAAAATCTATTAAGACATCCTTTTTGCATCCCTAACTCACCATAAAAGATATTTCCAAAGTATTAGGAATTTATCTAGTTGTATAATGCTTCATTACTCAATAAATATTTGACACTTTTTATGGTTATTTTTGTGGTAAATAATTGATTTTATTGTTGGTATATACCTTTATTTAGTTCTGTAATTTAGGAAAACAATATTCACTTTATTTTCCCATTGATATCAAGGCTTGTATCACGATTATTTGTCTTTTATTGAGCAAGTGTAACACTTTGGTGTAGGTACTCAAGTCTCTGGAAACCATTTACCATCATCAAGACTCATTTCCAAGACCTCATACTTATTCCATCATTTACCTAAGGGGTTCCTCTCAAAATATATTCATCCTACATCTCAATCCCATTAGGATCACTGGGGATTCCCCTCTTGAGGTGATTTCATCATCTCTAAAGAAAGGGGAGTACCTATCTAAGGTGGCAATGGGTAGGTATTCCCATAGTTCTTGCCATATTATGGATTGGATCAAGATTTTTCCAACCTACAATTTGTGCAATAACATTTTGGCGCAATTTCCAGGGAGGATTTTGAATCCTCTTTCAAGCCCTGATGACACTTTGGGAAGCTTTTCCCAAATCCTTCATCATATCTTGTTGGGAGAATCCATTTAAGGGAGGTTCCATTTTCATTTTTGACAGACTTCATAAAAGTTTTTCTAGCGACTCCATTAAGGGAAGATACGCTCTCCATATTTGATTAGCTTTGATCTCATCTAGCATCCTCATTAATATGTAATTTCAATAATGAAACCATGGCATCATGAGACTTACCTTGGTGCACTCATGATGTATTTCCTTCCCTTGATATCTAGGATATCCATGGGTATCCAAATCATTATCCTCCATAATGTAATGAGAATTGTCCAAATTTTAATGGTGATCCAACCTTAGCACTCACCCATGTTGTGAATTTTACGAAATATACTTCAACATTGAAGGTATCGCATGATGATGTATTAATGTGATTTTTTATAGCATCTCTAGAGTTAAGACAAAAGAGGTGTCTCACATATCAATGTTGATTGAGGAGCATACCTTCCTCTACCAAGATCGTAAATTTATTTCTCAAACATTGGGGGAAAACTACTCAAAGATCATAGGATACTCTCCAAGAGATCAAAGATGCTCTTTACAAAGAAGGTTTTCCAGTTGGTAATGCGACGAAACATTGTCTATCCTCCACAAAAGAAGCACTTGATGAACAAGTTCGTGAAGATGAGGAAGTTTCCAAGTAAATGCAGGATCTTGACAAGACGTCACCCTCTAGCAAGGAAAGACACAATGACGAGCAGGACAAGAGTTATCTCTTTTACCATCCCAAGAACAATCAAAATAAGCACTCTACATTAAGGGTTAATACCCTTGTGATCCAGGTGGATCTCGATGGCCATCCACCTTTTCACTGAATCAACATTTCCAGCATGTGGTTTTGATAAACCATGATATTCACCCTTTTTATGGGGAATGGAATGTAATTTCATCTTCGTTTGTTACTTATAGACATCATGTAATGATTTCCTAGTGGTCTTATGTACATTACTACAACATAGGATTAATGCAGTAGATCCCCATTAGAACTCTGTAGTTAAGCACACTCATGCTAGAGTATCATTGGGATGGGTGATCGCTCGAGAAGTCCTAGTGTTTTACATCATGCACTCATATGTGTGTGAAACGATGTCAACAAATTCAATAAGAAGAGCGAAATATAAAGACCTTGTGATCAGATAATGAAGGATAATTCACTTTAGAGGAATTCAAATAATATTGCAAGGAAGTTGGGATTAAGAGGGAGCTTTCTACTCCCTACAATCCTCAGCATAATGGAGTAGTAGAAAGGAATAATCAGACGATCATGGAAGCAATGAAGGCTATGATCCATGATCAAGATCTACCTATTCATCTGTGGGTAGAAGAAGAAAATATTGTGATGTACGTGCATAACAGAAGTCCCAACAAAGTACTTGAAAACAAGACACTAGAGGAGATGTTTTCAGGAGAGAAGTTGGAAGTCATCCATATAAGGATATTTTACTGCCATGTATTTGTTCATGTCCCCAAGGAAAAGAGGACAAAATTGGATCCATCTGGAAAGAATGGCATATTTGTTGGTTATAGTGACACATCGAAGGAATACAGGATATATATTCCCAGTCACCAGAAAGTTGAGATTAGTCGAGATGTCACCTTCAATGAGAATGAAGCTTTCAACAAATCAAAACAAGACTATACAAAAGAGGAGAATGAGGAGGAGAATGAAGTGACTATAGTTCTAAAGGCAGAATTAGTTGAACCAAAGGAAGTCATTCATGAGGATAATGACATGGCAGAACCTCAGAGGCCAGTCGATATTCCTTCTCACAAGAGAATACCATCTTGGGCATAGGATCTCATCAAAGATGCATAAAGATATGGTGCCCCAAAAAATTATCTCAGGAAAAGTAAGAATTCAAAACTGTATTCCATCTATGTGGCATGTTTGTGTGATATCATGGATGCAAAATCATCCAGTTATGAAGAGGTTGCAGAAAAGAGGGTATGGAAGGATGCCATGGGGGAGGAATATTAGTCCATAGTAAAGAATGATGTCTGGGATGTGGTCCCCAGATCGAAGGAGAAATCAATAGTAAGTTCAAAATGGATATAAAAGACAAAACATGTAGTTGATGGAAGTATTGAAAAGTATAAGGATAGATTTGTGGCTCGAGGATTATCTGAGAAGGAGGGAATTGACTATGAGGAGACATTTTCTCTTATGGTGAGATATACCTCGATCGGGACTATAATTTTGTTGGCTACAGTAATGAAATGGAAGGTGCATCAGATGGATGTGAAGATATCCTTCTTGAATGGTGAAATAAAAGAGGAAGTATATGTGGAGTAGCCACAAGGGTTCGAGGTAAATGACAGGGAGACACATGTGTGTAGACTAAAGAAGGATTTATATGGATTAAATCAGGCACCCAGAGCATGGTATGGTAGGATCGATAGTTTTATGACAAGCTTAGGATTTAAAAAGAGCAGTCCAGATCCTAACCTTTACTTTAAGGTTGTGGATGATGGTATGGTAATACTACCGTTGAATGTGGATGACATGATTCTAACAGGTGTGGAAAAAATCATCTCAAATTGTAAGAGAAAACTGGTTGTTGAGTTTGAGATGAAAGATCTTGGGATGGTGCATTACTTTTTGGGTCTCGAGGTACGATAGAGACAATATGTGATCTTTCTAAATCAAGGGAAGTATGCAGTCAAAATCTTGAAGAGGTTTGGGATGTTGGATTGCAAGGAAATGGCTACACTTATGGTATCAAATCTGAAGTTGCTACAGGATACGACTTCATAGACTATGGATGTTACTTTATATAGGAATATGGCAGGTTCATTGATGTACTTGACGAGCAAGAGACTAGATATATGTTTTTCTGTGAACACCCTGAGTCAATATATGGAGCATCCCAAGCAGATTCATTTGGTTGTAGCAAAACATATGATGAGGTACCTTAAGGGTACATTGGGTTATGGTCTCAGGTATGTGACAGACCAAGATTTTGGGTTATATGGATATGCGAATTCATATTGGGCCTGCAACATTCTTGATCATAAGAGTACTTCAACATATTTCTTCATTTTAGGCTCTAGTATGGTTCTGTGGAGCAGTAGGAAGCAATTATGTGTAGCACTTAGTATGGTTGAGGCTGAATATGTGGCATCATGTGCAGCATGTAGAGAAGTAGCGTGGCTTCGGAAGCTATTGTTTGGGTTATTTGGTCTCAAACTGGAGGTGACCTACATATGGTGTGACTATCAGAGTTGCATGAAGTTGTCATAGAATGTGGTGTTCCATGACAATTCAAAGCATATCGAGATAAAATATCACTATATCAGGTATATGGTGCAAAGGGGAGTAGTGAGGCTCTCATATGTGACTACCAAGGAGAAAGTTGCAGACGTATTGACCAAGACATTGTCGAGGATGAAGTTTGAGGACTTCAAGAATGAGCTTGGTGTGGTCCCTCTTCAGAGGGAGTGACGAGGTGCATATGCATTGCAGGGTAGTGGATGTCCTAGGGACATGTTTTAGCTATTTGATATCTACCCATAGGCCTTGTATGCATTGGTTGTGAAGTCACAGGGGAACACACGATGAGGTACATATGCATTGCAGGGTAGGGGATTTCATGGTGACATATTGAAGCTATTTCATCTCTACCCACATGCCTTTGATGCATTGGTTGTGAAGTCATGTTGTACTATGGATATCCGATGATGTATAGACTTATATGTTCAATAGTCAATGGTCATGAGCTCGTGTGGCAACAAAGAATACCTTCATATTTAGGAGGGACTGTTGATATTTTGATGTAACTATGGAAGATATTATTTTTTATTTGTATTGGTCAAACCTAAAGAAGGTTATTGTAATTGTATTCTATAAATTGGCTCAAAATAAATTATTAATTTATTGTTATCCTTAATCGTAAAAGTAAAAACAACCCATCTTAGGTTTGCATCTTTTATGGAGTCAATTATGTGTATAAATAGAGGTCACGATCCTCTCATTTGTACACACACACACAACTCTCCTTCTCTTGTGTATTTGGAGCATAGCAAGAAAGGTCTAGCGCAGGAGGTCTTGGTTTCTTGGTCTTTGGTATCTTGGTCTTGGTCTATTTTTGGAGAGATATAACATGACATTGTACCGATTGAAGGAATCTATACTGAAGAATTGGTTGGTGGGTTTTCTCCCCCATGAGGGTTTCCCAGGAAATATCTTGTGTTTTTTTATTATTTATCTTTCATTGATACTATTACATGCAATTGTTAATAAATGTTAAAGAAGATAACTGTAACGTTTAAAATTATAGCATGTGGATACTTGGATTTATACATGCGCAAGATATGCATGATCATCCTATTGACGACTTATGTTTGTCCATCATTTTGGGGGTGGAAGGTAGTGGATTTGGTGAGCTTGGTGTCCAACAATTACCATAGGCTTAACTAGAATGTACTCAAGAACATGTTGTCCCGATATGATATGATGATCTATGGTAATCCAAAGTGTACCGACACTCACTTGAAGAAGATCTTGGAAGTGGCCTCGATTGTGATAGTCTTCTTGCAAGCTGTCAGAATGGACATCTTAGAGAATCAATAAACAACCACAAATAAATAGTCATTTCCATTGTTGGTTGAGGGGATACTTGACATGTATTCCATCGACATGGATTCCTAGTGCTTGTTGAGAGTAGGCAAAGGGGTGTACAATACTTGTTTTTTAATGTCTAGCTTGGCGATGGAGTAGGAAGTGCATGATCTAATATAATTATTGATGTATTGTCAAAGCTTCATCCAATAGAAATACTTATGTAGTAATTCCATTGTATTCTCCATGTCAAAGTTCCCTTCTATCCAACTGTAGTGGGATTCCCAAATCAACTTTGCATGCTCACTTGAAGGAACATAGAGATGTCCCAGATGGAATGACGGTTCATCTTAAATATGAAATTCAGCAATAGTCATCCATGTTCCAACATCTGGTAGGTTGTAGAAAAGTTAGGATCACTATCGTAGAGTTGGGACCACTCGGAGGTCTCATTCCCGCAAGAGTCGAGCACCATGGTTAGTGCTACAACTAGAGATCAAATAAGGAATTTAGTGACATGGTTGGTGCTCCCTTTCTTATATTTAATGTTGAGGTGAAGCTATTGAAAGTACGTGGAACACTTTTGATGGTGGTCATTCTGAAATTTTCCTTCTGTCTGCATGAACTACAGAGGCTTGTGATCTGTATGGATGACTATCTCCTTCCCTAGAATGTAATTCTTCCATTGACAACATGCTTGTACAATGAAATACATCTCTTTTTCATAGGTGGGGTACTTACAAATAAAATATCATAGTATTTCACTATGATAGGCCACGGATGATAGTGTTGAGTGAGAATGACACCAACATCATAGTCTAAAGCATTTGTCTTGATCTCAAAAGTTTGTTGTAGATCAGGTAAGGCAAGAACTGGGGTTGAGCATAGAAAATGTTTCATATCATCAAATGATTTATATTGTGACCTATACCACACAAATTGGGATTTTCAACCACCCTTTATTACTTGGCTAAGGGGCCATGCAATATGGTAGAACCCCAATACGATTTTGTGATAGAAGTTAGCAAAGCACAAGAAGCTCCAAATCTCGGTTAGTATTGTCGGGGTTGGCCAGTAATGAATGAATTGGATATTTTCTAGATCTACATTCACACCATGAGCATATATAAATGTATCTAAGGTATTGGACCATGTTCATGATAAAGGAGCATTTATCTAAGTTAGCACATATCTTTTGTTTTCATAGGGTGTGTATAAGGACCTATTGAATGTGGTGCAAGTGTTCTTCCCAAATCGTGATGAATACAAGGATTTCATCCATATATGAAACCATAAAATAATTGATGAAATGTCATAAGATTTCATCCATCAACCTCATGAATTTTTTTGGGGCATTCGTCAAGCCAAAGGGCATGACCAGCCACTCGAAAATACCTTCTTTTGGCTTGAAATAAATCTTCCATATCATTGACATGTCCAAAATTGCATGTCAAACAGGTAAGAGAGAATGCATGATGATAGGTCCCAATTAGATTTATTGTCATTTGGGATGGTGTTTCTGACCAGTATGTGGGCCTGTTTTCCACTCTAAACTATTTTCTAAATATGAATCTAAGAAAAGAATGTTCTCAGTTGAATTAAAATATAAGACTAAATTAAATAATGTTTTCTATTTCTCATTTAAATTCAATGCTAAACTATTCTAACCTATCCTGATCAGGAGCAAGATAAATAAAAAATGAATACAATGAAATATAATACCATTAGGATCAGAAATAATTCATGTATTCCAATGATAGATGATAACAACAATGCTACAGGTACATTTACAATTAGTTGCAGAATGAATTTATAACATCATATATGTAGTCATAAGGAAACATATGACAACATGAGAATCAACAATAAAGTGAACAAATAACTCACACAACGTAATTTTATGATACACAAGCAGAAGATAAATGCACCAAGAAGAGTCTCATATATATTCAACAAATTCATAAATTTTCAGAGTGCCTCTTACTCTTTATTCATTCCAAAGTAAAAATATTGTCTTTCATTTACAATGGGAAAAAGTCCCTCTTTCATCACAACACTCTCTTTTATCAAATAAGAGGCTCTTTATATTATGTAACTGACATCATTTCAGATGACGGTTACAACATTTTGTTTCACATTCATGACTAGGACTTTACAAATTTTCATATGATCAAAATAAAGAGAGTATATTACAAAATACAATGATTAATAGGTCTTTGATTGTTGGATATTGTCTATATACTCCTTCCAAATATCGTAATAATTGAGGATTGCATCTGCTCTACTCACCTTTATATTTTCCAGATCTATCTCACTGTCACAAATTTGGGTTCTCACCTCTATCTTCAGACTCTGGGTTATTCTTTGAATGAAGTCTTTGTCTAGTGAGGTCAGTTTGATTGGTTTTATAATATTTTCTTATAGGATCTCTTTATTTAGTTTTTTTATTTCTTCAATAGTATGTCTTATGAGATTTATTATAGTTTCCACATCTTCTATCTTTGACTCAATTTAGGTTGCTTCTTCCAAGTCTACCATCACTTCCATTCCAAATTCTTCAAGTATGTTATTGGAGGCTCTCCATAGTATTTTGCATGCCTTACTGACTGTTTCTTGATTATTTTTAATATCATTTATGATGATATTTAAAGTGTCAAAGAGGACTTGGTATTTGATATTTTTTCTAGTTGTGTAGATTGGCAGGGTACTTGGTGGATCATGATATACATCTTTCCAATCTATAATTTTTTTGAAGGAATTTTGAGCGATTTGGTATTTATTCCTTGTGACTTCCAACTAACTACTAAGCCTGATTTGGTCTTGTCTACTTCTTTGAAATTCATTTAATATATGAATGAATTTCTTTTTCACATTACTGAGCTCTTCATTAGCAGCTTTGGCTTTGATTTCCTTTTCAATTCTCATTTTGCTTCCTTCACCATTTTTCTTTGGGGTTTCATCTTGATTGGTTTTCTTCTTTTCCAGCTCTACTTTTTTCCTTTGTTGATATATTTCTTCTAATTCTCTATCTTTATTTGCTCTGTTGTCATATTTTTGTGCTTATTCCATTTCTTTAGACATGAGGTTCTCCTTTTCCTTCTCTAGTAAAATTTTGAATTGTTCCTTTACTGCAGTCCTCTCTTCATATTCTTTCTTTTGCAGTTTTTTTCTTACTGGTTCACTCTGTAGCATTTGTAATACTTCTTCAAAAAATAAATCCCCTTTGCAGAGGTCTTCTGTGAATTTCATTTTGTGAATGACTTGGTGTGTGAGATTGACTGATTTTACATGGTCATACACTATATTGTGTGGATCATGCCCCTTTAGGCTCTTTGTGAACATACATATATGTTGGGACATCAAGCATTGATGGATCATCACACATCTCCTAGGTTCAATTGGTCCAGAGGTCAACCTTGATATGGATATAGTCGTTCGAGTGATTGACCAACACACCACACCAGTTGGTCAAGTAGTCGACATGCTTTTCGGTCGGATAGTCGACCAACAATCAAAGATAGTCAAGCGGTGGATTGACCAACACAGAAATTGACTATGAATTGGACGGATAGTCAGTCGGGTTGATTCCTATCGAGCCGACTCGATAGGGAGGTCTTGTGGAGTCAACTCTAATTGTTGAATGTTATATGTGGACAATATCTTTGATATTTTGTGGAAGTCAATTAGATATTGAGAATATAAAACAAGACCCCTTGGGTCATTATCATAACAATGAATGTGAATTGAGATTACACAATGGATTTAGTAAACTGTGCTTAAGTGTTGTAATGACGTCTTTAGACACCACCTCTTTTCTTCGAAATTTTTTCCCTTCTTCGATTATCTACAGTATTGTGTTCTCTATTTCATGTCGTCTTCCACCTTATTCCCCAACATGGTATCATATATCATGGTTTAAACCTTGACCTATTATCTGCATACCTTTTTTATTCAGATCTATTACATGATCAAATCTTGGTCGGTGGTTTGTCGATTGGAACCTATTAAAATAGACTAATCTGTCTAGATATTGAAGATGTATTCTAAGATTTATCCTATTTTTCTAAATGGATCAAATTATGCAGTATGGGATCCATATATGGAAACCCTATTAAAGAGTAAGTAACTATGGTAGTATACCAAGGTTTCGATTCCAAATCCAATAGATTCTTAGGTGAAAAAACAATTATGGGAGTAAGGATGAGGTTGTGGGGGTCATCACTACTTACATCTCATGATATATCTTATTTCAGCTCAATGGAACTGAATTCCCTCATCTAGTCTGGAAGAATGACCTTTTTTTACTGAGTCAACGAGAGCCTCCTCATGTAGTTGGATAAAGAGTTGATCTCTCTCGATCCTCAATCTTTTGAGAGAATGGAGGACTATTTGGTGCATGTCAAGGAACTCCAATTAAAATTGGTTGAATGTGGAGAGAACTATAAGAAGAAGGATGGACAACTCATCGAGATAGTTCTGAAGAATTTGAGAATACCATTCAATGTGTTCGTGTTGACTTTACACACCAACTAGAAAGAAAACGAGGAAGATCGTAAGGATTACTCCTTTGAATTTTTCTGTGAAATTTTCATTACTGATCAACACAAATTACTTGAAGGAAATCGTGGTGGTAAAAACTAGGCCCACTTGCTCAAGGGTAAGGGCAATATGGATTCCAAAAATAGAGTGCAATCTGATTCTTCTACATAGAAACCTACATACCATGATCAGGGATCCCAGAGACAACCACAACAAAGTTGAAAGAATAAGACATGTCAATATTATGGAAAGACTAGACATGTGGATAATAAATTCTTTAAAAAGCGAGATGATTTAGAGGAGAAGGTTAAAATACTTGAAGGAGATGTGTCGATTGTTCGTCAAACTGCTGATAATTTCACCTTCCAAGTCAAGAATTCTTGGGCATTGTTGTATCAAACTACATAGAATGAATGGGTTGTTGAGTCTAGGTGCACTCATTGTTGAACCCATATAATAAACTCTTTTTTTCATCATTTTTGTCGCTTACCTTTCTTACCATATTCTTAAAATCCTTCCATATTCACTATAGTAAACTCCATTTCTATCATTTTGATATGAAATCGTGTTTTGAGATACAAAGGATAAAAACCAGGTAAAAGATACATTATTTTTATGTTTTCATGCATTATTTTTTAAAAGCAAACTAAATGTTGCAACCACATAAACATAATTGTTTTGTAGCTAGTCTCTGATTTTGTAAATGAGTTGTAGGTCTATATAGGTGTAAGAATGATACAAAAAAAATGTGAATTGGAAGAGATATAAAATGGTATCCTTCATCTTCTCCACATGTCAAGTTCAACCCAACAATTTCTAGATCAACAAAAAAGAGAATTCAAAGGCATAGTCAAAGAGGTGGCAGAGTATGCAAGAGGATGTAGATCAATAATAGATTTGTTGGAACAAGTTTTCGATCAAGTCTATTATCTCTTTGTAATTTTCTTGGATGAGGAGGAAATAGGTACAAGAGTAACCTCAAACCAACTTGGGGCTGGAACCTAACCCTTCCAACCAGAGAGGGCTCTCTCTCTTCAAATCAATCACCAAAAAGATCAATTTGGTTCAACTCAAAGGCTAGATCTCTATGATAAATTAATTTATAGGGTTGGTGGTAATATGAACATAAAGTACATTGGGCTATGGAGTCACTAAAGTTGAAAGTCAATAATACTTGTTGGATACTTGGTATATTTAAGAAAAGACTGAACAGAGGCAAGATATAAATTAATATTCTAAGACAAACATATGTGTTGTAGACAGCAGGTTACAAAGAAAACAATAATCCTTCATGGCATCTAACATGGATGAATCTCAATGAAATTATTGTAGAAATAAAACTCAAACTACATCCAACAAAGCATCTGATAAATATGAGTTTTGATACATATATTTCACATCAACATAAAGAAGAAACTATACAATATCAAGTATAAAACATGAAAGCAAATAATGAGGAATAACATGTATCTTTGTGGTCAAAACTCAAGGACTTTTGATCCAACAATTTTTCATTAACAACAAGGAGAAAATATGTTCAACAGTATTCATATACACACTTGCCAACCCTTTAGTTTTCATGGATGCTTGAATATATACGAAAACATGTGTCTGTAGTATCAAATTAGGATCCAACTATGATCCTACAACAGTTCCAACAATTGCACATACTCAACATGATATCTTTAACGAACTACTAAAAAGAAGGAGTCGACTTGGACTCATTACAACGACTTTGATATGACAATAAATGAAACCCAAAATTGTGATTTCCACTACTAATGTTCATTGGAGATGAGTTGGAAAATTTGTCGAACCATTCAAGTTGAGTTGGAGGTGTTCTGGTCATTACGTCATTGTCATGAAGCAAGTCCGTTGCACAATCACCACCTACAGAAAAAATGCAGCAAAGTTATTGTCGAGTGAAATATATGCTATCTATTTCGACATTAAATTGTCAACTCAGGGCTCGTAGTCTTCGAGGTTTCAGCACTGTATGTGCGGGTCTAGAGCTCTAATATAGCCTAGCATAGCCTAATCTAATCTAATGCCAATAAACTCAAATAATGAATACCTTTAATTTAAATTTACAAAGTAATCTACAACTAGGAATGATAAATTCATTATTCTAAGTGAACAAATATTGAATAAAAGAAAATTGTCTTTCTTTAAAAACAACCTATGTTCATGGGAAGTGAACTCATAAAGAAAAATATCGTTAAAAAGCAAGTATTTATAGTGAACTCTATTCTTAAAGAAAAACTTACAATTATTCCTATCTTGCAAAGAATAAACACTAATCTATCTAATTGAAAGCAAGAAAAGTAAGAGCTCACAATTATTTCTATCTTGTAGTGAATAATCACTAATTTATCTAACTGAAAGAAAGAAAAGAAAAAACTCATATCCCGATGGCATCTAACTATTAATGAAAATTCAAGTAATCATGAAGTAAACATCAATCATTCACTCTATCACACTAATACTGGAAAATACTTTATTCCAAATCACTAATTCAAGTGAATCTACAAACCCATAACTAGCACTAATTATAAATCCTAATTCAAATTCATAACTAAAATAACATTGAAAATACTTCGTATAGAAATCTACAAACTCAAAACTAATTCAAGCAAATCTACAAACTCATAACTAGCACTAATTATAAATCCTAATTCAAATTCATAACAATGAAAATACTTTGTGAAAACCTATAAAGTCATGGCTAGTGCTAACAAGAAATCATAATTCAAATTCATAGCTCGGATTTCATTAAAAATCATAACCTAAGCTACCATTGAAGATCATACTCAAAATCGACTAAGATGCTACTGGAAATCATAATTCATAATCCACTCCTATCCTATCATATTGATGCTAAAAGCATGGTTAATCTATTTGAAATTACAATTTAATACATGAGATATGTCTAAATAGATACTTTGCAGAATGATTTACAATTTTACAAAACAGAGAGAAAAAGACATGACAACATAAGTAAACAACTCCTAAGAAAGTAAATTACAGCCTGCAATCAAAATGTTAGAAATCAAAATATAAAAAAATGAACATGGACATCCACACATGCTTTATGATACCCACACAATTCAAAAAATGAGCTACAAAATAAGAGAATATATATAGGGATATGCAATTAAACAATTAGACAAACGATCTACAATTAAAATATTCACACAATTTGAAATTCAGAAATATACAGAGTAAATAAGCAATTCGAAATATAAGAAGTATGAAAGGTAACTATGTAAATGAAAATATATACTGGAATAAAAAATCACCCAGACCATTGGTGGGGCCCCCAGGAGGTCGTGGAAAATCTTCAACCGGAAATCACAATAAAAAAGCTAACGCAACACTGTCATTAATTATAAAGATAGAGTATAGAAAAGAATTGGTGATAATGTCTGTATAAAATAATAAGAATTTTTCTGTCATGTTTCATGTCACAGGCAATACTATTTATAGGTGATTACACAACTTGAGAGGTTGACCACTAGAAGGGTCGACCCTCTCTAAAAACATTAAACTCATTAAATGCGTTCTAACAACAACATATTCTAAAAATTTTGTGAGCCACTCAGTGATCGCTGCAACTACCCAATCCGAGGTGTGTCGAGCTTTGTAGTTGAAGGGCATGAGGGGGCACAAAACCCAGACCCCCGATTCATCCACCAAAGGCCGCCAATGTACCAACCACCAACTCCAATGCTCTCTGAGTGTCGGATCGTGTGCCGGATGGAGTGTCAGATCAAGTGTTGAACGAGGTACCAGATGGAGGATCAAACCACAATTCTTCCCTATTGCAAGGAAACCATACATTATATATTCATAAACATCAAACTGAGCTGAATTGATCACAAAATCATTGCAAAAACACCAATTATACATACCTGGTGTGAATTCATGGTGAATTAATATATAAACCTTTGAGAATCCTTCAAAATGGCTAATATGAAGCATAGCATATGTAATATTGCATGCAAAAAGGATTTTCCCATCGAAGTAAAATAATCAAAACACGAACCCAACATTACCCCCACGCCTAAGCATTTGCAGGTCCCTCTGCAAACAAAAATTAATCACTCGACATAACTAGACTCATGAAGGAGGGGGTGGATTAGCTTTAGAAGCTTCTCCCTCTTTCCCTAGGGATTTTGTCTTGGGCCTTTTACAATGTTTCAATTGCATCTGAAGGCATCGATTGGTGGTGTTCATTTGATCAACCAATCGTTTAAGATAATTCACCTTTTCTTGCAATACATCATTGTCATGATGTAGATTCATATCCATAGTTTTTCGCTCTTCCAATTGTTGAAGCAACTGAGCATTTTCTTGTTGCAATTTCTCAATAATTGGGGTATGATCAGATGGTTCAAAAGAAGAGGGCTTAGATCCCTTATGGATGTAGAAGGCATATCAGCTTTGGAAAATGATGTAGGCATCTGGGAGGAAGGAGTAATAGTATTTTTTGTGAGAGATAATAGGTTCATATTTTACTTCTTTATCGGGCTCAAACCCTTATGAAGAAACTTCTCTGAGTCTTTTATGGGGGCTTTGATGATCGAAAGATAATTTGATAGGATCTAAAGTGCTTGGAGGTTTTACATTGGGTTTGCCACTTGTAGTTCGGGTAATTCTTCAAAGAGATTCCCCTTTGAATCTATTTTCTCCTCTTCTATTTGTAGGGACTGAAGGAAATTCTTTCTGAAATGCATCTTGTAGCTTCTTAGGTTGAGGATCAACATGTGTTGAAGGAAATTGGGAATTATCAACAAGCTTCTTAATTTTCTTATCGGATGAGGCTATAGGGGAATCAACAATTTTCTTGGCCTTTTGATCAAACAAAGAGATAGTTTGAGTTGGAGGTTTTGGAGTCTTTGGAGAATGAGGCTTAGATGGATTAACAACCCCTAAATCAATTGATCTCTTGCTGGTCTTAACTGTGAGATGGGGGTTTGATAATTGGTAGAGAAATTCATCCCATGTCTTTCCATGTTTTGTCAATTCATTTATGACAAGAAATTTGATGAGGACGTGATGGAATAGATTGTTGTGAGGTTTGGACAAGTTTTTAAGAACTTGGGAAGACATTTTCTCAAGAATTTTCAAGAAGTAGAAAGGAAAATTCAAGGGTTTATTAAATTGGAAATGGGCTAACAAACAAAAATGACAAGCTTTGGAAAAAGAGTACCTACCTTCACAAGTGATAAGCCTAGTAATTAAAATCATGGGGTTAATCAATTCATCCTTAATCCATTCTTTGGAGTACCCTTTGGCTCCAGAAATGTTTTTAAATTCAGGCTTGAATAATCTGTTGTAGCTTGGATGTGGCAATTGATGGTGTTTGAACCATCGATTCCCAACCCATGGAAATTTCATGACTGAGGCAATTGGCTCCTCAGATACTAAGAAGACCAAAATTCCTACATGCACCATCCTCCCATCGAACCTGAGAGTGAATTGTAGTGAGAAACCATCGTCGTGGCCCTACAAACTGTCCAAGAATGGTCCCCACCCTGTGCGAAGGAAAATCTCTCTACACTCTGTGAATTCAGGAATGGCCAGAATCTCGACATAGGAAGAAGGTTCATAGAGTTTAGGCATGGTTACAACATGGAGGATGAGAAGAAGAAAGGAATCAAGAAAAGGTTGAGTGCGACATAGCAAGCAGAGGATGAGTGGAATGGCAATTGGGGAAAACACCCAATTTTTAATGCGATTGAGGTGGAAACAATTGAATTCATGAGTGAATTCATCACACATGAATTCCATGTGTGACTATGATTGTAGAGAATTTGAATTTAGAATGGTGTGCTTTGGAGGAAATTTCAATTATGTGTGAATTAGATCAATGTCCAAGTCTTCGACTTAGACATTTGATCATAAAAAATGCATTAAAAAAAGTTTTAATTTCATTATCAACATGAATTTTAACAACATACCATTCAATTCATCTTAACTTACCACTGCAACAGGTGTATCAATTCGAACGATCATTTTTTCATGAAATCATGGTCATTTATAGTATATGCATACCTCATCTGATCCTCCATATGGAGCTTCATCCAGTCATCTAGATAGTACCCCGTCTAGTCTTCCAAATGGCACTTCATATGGTACTCTTGTGCAAGTAGAAATTATCCCCATTATAATGGACGTTCACCCATAACACTCAGCTTGGTAAATTTCTGACAGTCATGGTGAATAGGAGCATGGACAGGATACATGTGAATAGGATGATCCATTGTTAATTTCCTTGTCATCATTCTTGTAACACTATAAAACAATTTGTTCCTTTGTTAAATAACGTGTTCCTCTATTCATAGGCATGTAACATAAATTTGTAGTGAGCATCTAATAGTTTGTCATTGATCTATAATTGACACATAGAACCAGTTAAGCAGTCTTTCATTAAAAATGTACATCAAGCTTATAACACACAGTGATGTCAACAGTATAGAATTTAGCATTTTAATAAAAACAACTACTGATATAATAGCCCAGAATATCGTGAAAACAATATAACAGAATTTTTACAGAGATCCTACTTCTTCTTCTCATGGATTATAATATAGATGGGCAGTGTTTATCATTTGTCATCTCAGTAAACCCCTCCCCCACTCCTAAGTATTGTGACACCTCACAATAAAAGATACAAGGAACCATTCAAATCTCTTAATAGTCTACGATTTACATTTTTCCAAGTGTATAGATAAATTTCATACATTAGTCTAATGAGACAGATAAAATATGGTCCCACCTATAGGAAAAAACATCCTACATATAGTTAATAAGAGGTAGGCAAGAGAGTCTTATGATGGTATTAAAATTAGTTTCCAATGGAATATTTATGGAGTTCATTAACCTTTGCTTAACCATGTGTACTTCTTTTCATCTTTGTCTACAAGTAATGGTGTACATTAGGACAAGTTTTAAGATTTAGGAATTTTATTTATTGTTTGTCGGATCATCACCCTCACTAAGTAGAATGCCCCTCTGCCAGCAATCTTGTTTAGTACTTCGACGGGTTTACCTAGTCATACCATAGGCCAGTACCTGTTTCCAGTAGACCCATTCAGTATCTTGACAGGTTATCCTCTTACACACTTTTACAACAGAGACTGGTCCACCATCTTTTAAAAATTTTATATAGAGATTGTTTTTGCAAGAATATGGGGAGGCAGCTTTGAATTTTTTTATTTAAGACTGGGATGGTATTTATGTTAGAGGATGACTCTACTTTATGTATTCCTTATATATTGTCATGATGTAAGGGGTACTTAAGTGGGCGTATCCTATCTAAAGATATGGTATAATCAAGGATTTTTAGTGTGTAGTGGATGGTACCATTGGAAAAGAAAAGAAAGGTATCTTCAAGCCCTAATAACTTTCTTCTTTTTTAAGTTATAGTGATGTTTCCATGGCTAACCGCTAATCAGACCTTCTTGCTACTCTTTCACAAAGATACTTTACTCACCTACTCAGGGTTCATGGGGAAATTGTATGAGTAACCTATAGGTTTGATAAGACAAGGTGTCACTTCCTTATATCCTCTAGTGGTGGAGGTTAAGAGAAAATTCCATTAAAGATGCCTTGAGATAAAGGAAGATAGAAATCTTGCAAAAATATGGCTAATTCACAACAAGCAATATCTAAGCATAATAAAAATTTAGTATTCAATTGATGCTTAAGAAGACAATAGAGTTCAAATATAGTAATATCTTTTTTCCGAAGTAAAATAATTCCATTTTTGTCTCCTTGGAGTTGTCCACTTGTTGTTAATGAATACCTGCAAAAATTTTCTAAAACTGTTTGTCAAAAACCACACTCTAAAATATAAAAAACTAATGAGATCAATGAGATCAAGTCACAGGAACATGTATCTCATAGTT
>ML837334.1:70907-99826 GCA_009831015.1 Picea engelmannii | reverse complement strand
ACATTCTTATTGTATCGCATCATCTTATATTCATATACATTATTATTTAATATATTATCCTTTATGGATTATAACATGTTGTCCTACCTACATTGGGTATTTACCTAGTGAACCAGCTTAGTTCACCACAATCCTTATAAGTTACATTGCATAGGGACAATGAATAAAAATGTGAGAGAAGGATTCTTCATTAGATTTACACAAGGAACATCTATTTGGGCCAACCTAGCCTCTTTTCAAACCATTATATCAGGTCAACAACTTGTTATTAATCATGAGCCAAGAGGTGATTTTGCTTTTCAAAGGGGAATTTAGTTTCTAGAGGATGCCCCACCACCACTTGATTTCCCCTATCCACTGTGACTCCATGCTAGCTTGGTATCCTAGCTTTGTGGTAAACTCCCTAGATTTTGGATTTTTAGACTAACAAAGGATGTCCTCCTCTTCCTCCTGTAATATAATGAAATTAGATACCAACTTCCCGATGAAGTTGTTCAATTCTTATACTATGTTTCCTTATAGTCCTAGAGGTTTGGTCAACTTCCATGTCGAACTAGTTATATCCTGATGAGATTGGGGTTTAACCTGGTCTAGAAAAATAATTCTAAGCTATCTGATGGACCAAAGAAGAGGATCCAAAGAATTATATTCATTTTTCACCCCCATACAGGGATCCTCTCCCACACGAACCTTTAGACCATTACTGATCCTAAAAACGCTTACTAGATATTTCCAAATGATGGATCCTTTTGCCAATTTCCTAGGATTCCTATACAAATCGTGAATCAATTAATCACATAAATACTTGGTCTTCAGTGTCCTTCCCCATAAGGAGGAGTTATGTTCCATTCTCCATAGGCTCCTACTCGCTAATGACTATGAAAACAAATGAATATCTTTTAAACCCCAACATCCTAAATTTTTTTGCACCACCACCCTTATCCACTTGACCAGTGGAATTCCCCTTGAACTACGTGACCCTAACCAAAGGAACTAGAAACTTATCTTCCCAATTTTTTTCAAGATGCCTTTAGGGATTGCGACTATCGACGTCCAATAAACAGGAAGACTTTCCAACACTGATTTAATAAGAATCAATCTTCCTCTCCTAGAGAAAAGCCTATTCACCCACATAGAAATCCTTACCTCAAATTTATTGTACAACCAGAGCCAATCCACAAATATATAATTATCCAGTTTGATATGGAAGCTGAGATACTTAAATCCTAAGTCCAACTCCTTTTTGGGATAGGGGAGAAGAAAATTCAGCTGTTGAAGAATAGGATTAGGCAAGCTATGAGTGAGCATACATGATTTGTCTGCATTTATCTTCATTCCAATGACTGAGCAATAGAGGTCTAAGGTTTATTTTAAAGAGAAAAGGTCCCTTTTTTATCCATGTGAAAAAGCATAGCACAATAATGAAAAAGAGAATATGTGAAATGGATTCCTGACTTGCCACCTTGATCACCTTGAAATTTCCTTTCAACCTTCCATCATTCAATAATTGGATTATTTTTTCTACTACTATAAGGAAGAGAAAGGGCGATAGGGGGAAGCCCTGTCTAAGTCCCCTCATATCTCTAAAAAACCTGGAGGGAGCATCGTTAATAAGGATGGTGAAAGAAATTGATTGAATACAGCCCATGATCCAATTTACAACGGAGAGTTCCATACCCATTTCAGCAAAACCAAATAGAGAAAGGTCCAACGTACTTTTGATCCTAACTTGTTGATCAATGTATGAATATATTGGTCCATACTTAGTCATTTTTTTTGTTTCTTGTATATCATATACTTATCCATTTTTATTAAAATGTGGGTTCAGAAAGATGCTACAACCAAGTCCACAAGCCCACAAGTCTGCATGTCCCATACTTAATCTATTTTTCACCATTCTGCAATTTTAATGCTTAGCGGCTTATTTTGTTGTGGGAGTTGTTGGAACACACATAATCATAAACTTTTGAGCTTTACATTCTCCACTTCATGAAAATATAATCTTTCCAAAGGTGGTAATTTAGAAAATAACTTTCAAATTTTAAATCAAATTCATTTCTGGTCAATCAATAATAAGGCGCATGTGATATCTGTCGTTGATAAAGTTTTTTCGTTTTGATCGAACAATCCTAATTTATCCAGATTTTTGGAGCCACCTAATGGTTGAAGACTTAAATCAGAAAAGGTCACCCCGAATCTTCACGCTTCGGGCATTTCGATAAGTCTTAACGATAAAAGTCCTGAAACCCAAAAGTGTTCGTTCATCATTTTTACTAAACCTTTGAAGGAAACGATTCGTGGTACACGTGTATCTTTTGAGTCTACACCGAGTTGACATGTGGCACCCATTTTTGACAGTTTTGTTTGAATATTCATACAATTCTAAGTAACACATGGCACCTCCCTTTTCTCAACACGTCATCTAAAATGATGTCATCTGCGATAGGTCACTACAGGAGATGACCCTTTGGAAATATAACAAATAACTAATTCATAAATCACCGAAGCACCAAAATGCCGAAGTATTAAACTTTAATTAATTAAGTTGATCATGGTCAAGAGATAATTAATGACTTCGCACTTCGGGGTTCGGACGTTTACCCTTCATCGTATCCTAAAATCTCTGAAGTCTGAATCTCCAAAACACTTTAAGTTAAATATGATTAATTAAGACTTAAATTAATTATCGGATAATTAATCACTTCGCAGTTTTGGGTTTCAGGTATTTCCTCTCAAACTACATTTAAAAAATCTAAAGTCTGAATCTACAAAACACTTAAAGTTAAATATGATTAATTAAGACTTAAATTGATTACAGGATAATTAATCACTTCGCAGTTTCAGATATTTCCTCTCAAACTACATTTAAAAACTCTGAAGTCTGGATCTACGAAACACTTAAAGTTAAATATGATTAATTAAGACTTAAATTGATTATCGGATAATTAATCACTTCGCAGTTTCGAGTATTTCCTCTTGAACTACATTTAAAAACCCTGAGGTTCAAATGTTCGAAACACTTGAAGTGAACACACCCTTTTAAACATGATTAATTAAGGTTTCAATAGCGATTATCTTGGGATTCGGGAAATTCTCACTCTGTCTCATCTAAACCTCCCAAACATGAACCGTTGAATATTAATGACATTTATTATCAATTAACTGTAATGATTCAAATGTGGATCGTGGATCTCCAAGTAGAATTTTTCATTAAATTTGAAAAACATTTCGTTAATAAAAGCTATACTAGAATCAATGCATCTGATGTGAATAAAAATACTCTGATTTTGAATTTATTTTCACTTCTCGTAAAATGGCAAGTTTTATCCGATTGAGAAGCTCACGCAATTCCTCTACAATAGGTAACCTCATTCTGTTCTCTCGATATCATGGCACGAAAAGATAGTCTCCCTGATTTTTCTCGGCTTTCCCCTTCTCGACAAGTAAGAGGTGATATGGCCCTGAAGGTGTGGGAAACAAATTTGGCAGAGAGCAAGATATCAGCCAGGGAAGTAAAGGACGCTTGACAAGAAGCGTTATCCTCATTATACAAGAGATTGATTTATTTTAAGGGAAGAAGTATTGCGGAGGCCCTGGGGAAAATCGATATTGAAATGAACCAGAAAAACTCCAGGAAGAGCAAGAGGAAACTCTGGAAGCCATTTAGGAAATGACCCAGATTGAACTTCTCAAAATAAATAAATGGCTAGTGAACCCAAGTTCACAGTTCCATGCCTTAGATCAAGAAGTGAAAAGAATCCAATAAAGGCTACCTCAAGTGGAAAGGAAATTATACACTTTCGAGGTGAATGAAACAATTAAGCCATCAAAGTTGGTGGTGGAATTTTTAGATAGATGCAACCAATGCATTGAGCATGCAAAAGAAAGCATAGTTGTGAGTAGGTAAGAAAATGTCACTACATTGTCGAACATAGCTGAAGGGACAGATGGAAACAAAGCTACAATGGCCAGGACATTATGTTGAATTATTAAGAAGACCAGACAACAGAGGTGTCCAGCCTAAAGGAATGAGGAAAAGAAACGCTTTTCCATCAGGTGAAGAGATAGAAGAAAATGTCAGTAGAGCTCATCGGATTTTACACACTGTTATCTTATTTCTGAATTATGTTAATTTAATTAAATATTGTAAGTCCAACCGTTTTGAGTTGTGATAAATTTTGTATAAATACATAGATTGAAGATCTATTCAAGGTTGCTTCTTACCGGATGTAATAGAGAAAACTCTCCTTATTGAGTATTATTACAATTGCAGACAGAGATTCCAAATTTTGTTTAGTTTGGGTTATGTGTTCTTGTTGTGTTTCCATATCTCAGCATTTCCTTATGCAATTCCTTGATAAATGTTTGATTGCAATTTAGTATCACAACTTCTGTAATCATATTTTATCAGTAATTCCTTAAGTAAGTTGTTTTTCCTCTGTATTTACTATGATCAAAACAACACCTGCAATTTGTGTGAATTAGTTTACTTTATACTTTGTTCAAGGGTTCGTTATCTATTTTCTTCCACTGCAACAAGGTGAGACTCTTATGCAATTGATGCCTTGCTTTGTTTAACAGTTTTGTAATTTTCCCTCACATCATTCAATATTACAATTTTGACTTAAACACGAAATACGGCCTCTGTGTTGCCATATTGTTAATTTCGTTTAAGGATCTTTTCTCATATAAATAAAGGTAGAAAAAGAACTCTTTAAAAACATTATCTTTAAACTTTCTCGATGCCTGACATTACTCTTTGAGCCTTAAGTTTAATCTCAGTAACAACATCTTTTTGGCGTCGCTGTCGGGGACAGAGAAACGAAGTTATTTTTCCCTGGGAAAATGACAAGGTAAATTTCTATCTTTGATGGTGAACAAAAATTGAATACATAAGTAAGGATTATTTTATATTTCACTTGGCGACTCCACCGTAGATAAAACTGGCATTCGGTCAAAAGAATACCAGAAAAAATCCAAATGATAAGCAAACCACACCAGTGTCAGATTCTGAAAAGTTGTTAAAACCAAAGGGATACCTCAAGTCTACTACTGCATTAGCAGGTAAATTATATCAACCTAAAGATACTCAAGTTAATGTTAAATTTTTTATCGAAGAACTAACCCCTGAAGAGAGTTCTAAGCGAATTCATTCTACAGAGACATCAACTAGTAAACCCGAGGCTAAGCTTGAGGATCTTGAGGTAATTGTTCCTGAGATAAAAGTTGAGATTGACTTGAATGATACTCATACCAGTCAGAACAAAAACTTGATTTCGATACCCGTTGTCGTTGATACCATGTTGATTCCATCCTTTCCCAAAGTACAGATTTTAGTTTCCCGAATCTCTAAAGAGTACATCTTATACCCTGATTCATCCCCTGTCGGTTCTCCTATATATACATCTTGTAAGTCTGAAGAAACCAGTCCACATTTCCCTTTTCCTCCTCTTCTAGACATTTTGTCTCCTAGTGAACTTTTTCTGGAACTTCCTTCACCACATCCCGAGGTAGTCAAAAGGTCACCACTTCAGTCCCTCGAAGTTTTTGAAAATCCCTTTTTGACTCACGAAGTTCATCTCCTAGACTTCCAACGGGTGTTGTTGGAGGAGGTGGTGTCGGAGGTGGTGGCGTTGGAGGTGGAGGAGCAGGTGGACAAGGTCAAGGGAAATCTCCACCTCCTAGAATCTTTGCCAAGGTAGCTTCCAGATACGCTCTCTTGGTCCTCCTTGGCGCCCTTCATAATTTGCCCGAAAATTATATGAAAAACCTACCAAAATTCACGGGAGAAGGATATTTAACCACAACCGAACACATAACCTTTTTTGATCGGTTGGTTGATATCCTTGGTATTGAACATGAGGATGTTTACTCGAGGTTTTTAGTACAAACCTTCAAAGGATAAGTGATAACTTGGTTCATAGGGATCCCCGTAGGTTCCATATGGTCAAATGATGATCTAGAAAGTGCCTTCCTAAGACAGTGGGGAGAAAAGAAGGACCACCTCTATTATTTGACTGAATTCAGGGCTTTAAGGAAAAATAATTATGAATCAGTTCTTAAATTTACTCAAAGGTTCAACAAATTGTACAACAAAATCCCAGCTGAAGTCAAACCCTCTCAACCTGTTGCAAAAGTAACTTTTGCAAGGGCCTTTGAACCTGACTTTGCTCTCCTCTAAAGAGAAAGAAGATCTGCCACTCTAGCAGGAATACAAGACGATGCCATAGAGATTGAATCCAATATTATGGCATCTGGGAAATTAAAATATGAGGTTGAGATAGGAACCAAAGAACCTAAATGTTTCAAAGAACAAGCAGGACCCTCTGGGTCTGGGAGGTCAACTGAGGAAAAAATGGATGAGATGGCTAAGATAATTAAAGACTTATCAAACAAAATATCTCGGATGGAATTAGATCAAGCCAAACCTGATTCGTTCATTATAAATCAATTCAAAAGAAACCCTAAACCTCATACACAACAAAGACAAATAAAAAATGAAGATTCCAAGCCCCATTTAAAACTGAAAATATATGCAAAGGGATGATATGCAAAATTATGGGGAGTTAGAAGAAGACTTAAACAACCTTAATGATGACGACCATTTACTCCACAACTGCATGTTATATTATGGGGCTTCTCATAATTTAATGCCTAAATTTATCATGGAGAAATTAGGCCTCGAAATTACTAGACCTTATCAAGACCTGTACTCATTTCATTCTAGGAAAGTTAAGTGTCTTGGCATGATCAAAGATTTGGTGGTAAATCTTGCACAGATCCCTGTAAAAAGTATCCTTATGGATGTAGTCATTTTTGACGTCCCTGCCAAGTACAACATGCTTCTATCCAGGTATTGGGGCACCAAATTAGGAGGATCACTTCAGTTGGACATGACTTATGCTACAATCCCAATTTTTGGTGGACAATTCACTCGACTGTACAGAGAGACTAGACTGGCGAATACAATAAGTGACCCTAAAAATCAAAAAAATTACCCAGTCTATGTTGTTGATCAGGACTTAGGAAATTGTATTTTATCTATAGATGACGATTCCAAAGAATGTTCAGAAGGAGAAAATAAAAAAGTAGAAAAAGAAAGAAAAGTGTAAATAGTAGAGGAGTATGGAAAATGTTTTTTGATGGCACTTCGTCCTGCGAAGGAGCAGGGGCAGGAGTGTTATTTGTAGCGCTAGAAGATGAGTATGTTATCCCCTTTTCACATAGATTGTAGTGGGAGATTGATTATACGAATAATGTATGTGAGTATGAAGCTATAGTCTTAGGATTAGAGGTTTCCAAAAAGTTAAAAATAGAACATCTAATAGTTTATGGTGATGTAGAGCTTATCATCAAACAAATAAAGTAGCAATATCAAGCTAAGCATCCAAGGTTGAGGTCATACAAAAATTGCGCCTGGGATTTGATAGAGAATTTATTCTCATCCTTTAATATTCACTCTATTCCTAGAATGGAAAATCAGCAAGAAGACTCTTTAGCCAAAGCTGCGGCGACTTTTGTACCACCTATTGTCTTAAAACTGAAATATCATATTGAAATGAGACACAGACCTTCGATCCTGAAAAACGTTCAGCACTGGCAAGTCTTTGAAGATGATGAGCATATCAAACAATTTATGGAGATGGTTGATGAGTTTTCTGAAACACAAATAGATCAGGAAAACCAGAATGATCTTGTTTGGGTTATGCAAGAAGGAGAGAATCCGCAAAAATTCCAAGACAAGATTGCAAACCATCTCATGCTCGTGCTTAAGAACAATCAAATCCCCAAAGGTATGATCCCCTTAGAGATATTGTTTGACCAAGATGGCATACCCTTAAAGTATACCTTACGACCTCAACTCAAAGAGGTTGAGGACTGTGATATAGGAACTAAAGAGGATCCTAAACTGGTCAATATATCTGAATACCTTCCAACCCAAATGAATAGTAAGTACGCCAAATTGCTTAGACAGTATAAAGATGTTTTTTCTTGGTCCTATGATGATCTGAAAACTTATGATACCTCTGTAATTGAACACAAGATTCCTCTTAAACATGGTATCAAGCCTTTCTAGCAGAAACTCAAACAAATAAATCTTATTCTCCTGCCAGTGATAGAAAATGAAGTCAAGAAGCTTCTCGATGTGAAGATTATTGTTAAATTAAAATATTCTGAATGGCTAGCAAATTTGGTACCCGTCAGAAAGAAAAATGGTGAAATAAGGCTCTGTGTAGATTTCAAAAACTTAAATCTGTCATCCCTCAAAGACAACTACCCACTACAAAAAATAGATCATGTCCTAGAAAAACTAGTTGGAGCTAACAGAATGTCCTTGATTGACGGTTTTTTCTGGATACAATCAAATTGTTGTCCATGAAGACGACAAAGAAAAGATTGTGTTTACCATGTTGTGGGGAACTTTCATGTACGATAAAATGCCATTCGGTTTGATGAACGCAAGGGATACTTTCCAGAGAGCGATGGATATAAATTTCATCGGTGAAAGAGACAAATTTGTTGTTATTTACTTAGATGATCTAACAATTTTTTCCAAGTTTGATGCAGAACATCTGGTCCACCTCAAGCAAACTTTTGAGAAATGTAGAAAGCTTGGTTTGTCTCTTAATCCTAAAAAGTCACACTTCGTTATGCAAGAAGGTAAGCTCTTGGGTCATATAGTATCAAAAGACAGAATCAAGATTGATCCTAAGCGAGTCGAGGCTATTGACATGATAAACATTCCTAGAAATAAGAAATAAATCCAATCTTTTTTAGAGAAGATAAATTTTTTGAGAAGATTCATCCCTAACTTCGCTGAAATTGTCAAATTGATTACAGATATGTTGAAAAAGTACAGAGAAGTGAAGTGGACTACAGAATCCAAAGTGTCTTTCAAGCAAGTCAAGAAAGCTATAGGTGAAGCACCAGTGCTAGCAAGCCCAGACTATAGTAAGGAATTCTTGATCTTCTCTTTCGCTTATAAACATACTATTGCGGCGGTTCTCCTGCAAAAGAACGAAGAAGGTTTTGAACAACTGATAGCCTTTTTCAGTAAAAGTCTCAAGGATGGAGAATTAACTATGATACACTTGAAAATCAAGCTTACTCAATGGTGAAATATCTCAAAGCTTTCAGGACATATGTGATGCATTCCAAAATAATCACTTACGTGCCTACAAGTGTTGTCAAAGACATCTTGGTCCAACCAGACAGTGATGGAAAAAGAGGTTGGTGGTTGGCTAAAATTCAAGAGTTCGATCTAGAGTTGAAATCAACCAAACTAGTCAAAGGTCAAGGCCTGGCGAAATTGTTAGTTGAATCAAATTTCAAGGCGCTCAGGATAAATCCCCTGGAATCACACAGGTATCTCCCAGATATAGATGAGCTTGATGATCAAATGCCTATGATTCAGATTGAAATTAATTTTTCTTCCTCCGCTTGGTATTGTGACATTGTTTCATATCTCCTTACCCTTCAGTGATCGAATGATATGACTCTGTCCAAAGCAAGAACTTTGAATCTACACGTAGTTAAATATTGTACTATTGACGACCAGTTGTACTTGAAGAATCCTCTAGGTTTCTTGTTATGTTTCTTAAAAGAACCTGAAACAGAAACTGTCATAAATGAATTTCATGAAGAAGCATGTGGAGGACACCACGCGTGGAGGGCAACGGCCTACAAGATTTTAAGAGTTGGTTATTATTTGCCAAAGTTATTTACTGGCGTGAATGCCAAGGTCAGAGTCTGTAACTCTTGCCAAATGTTCTCTGGTAGGAAAAATCTCCTTGCACTACCTTTAATCCCAGTCAAAGAAAAATCTCCCTTTAAACAATGGGGTCTATCTTTCATCAGAGAAATCCATCCACGGTCAAGCGCCCAACATAAATGGATTTTAACCGCTATTGATTACTTCACGAGGTGGTTCGAAGCCATTTCAACTCAGAATGCTACGGATTCGGTGGTAATTAACTTCTTGGAAGAGAAAATCCTATCGAGATTTGGTTGTCCTTGAAAAATAGTCACTGACAATGCCCAAGCTTTCAAATCTATGGAAATGGTCAACTTCTGTCAAAAATACAATATTGTGTTAGAAAATTCTACAGCCTACTATCCTCAGGGGAATGGGTTGGCTGAATTGTCTAACAAGAGCTTGATGACTAATTAAAAAAGTGTTGACAGAAAATAAAAAGGCTTGGCACACCCACCTAAAATACACCTTGTGGGATAATCAAATCGGCACCAAGAAATCAATAGGTATGTCCCCTTTTCAAATGGTTTATGGTACTGATGTTTTCCTTCCTATCAATCTCGTTCTTCCTATGATGACGCTCTAGAAAGACGCAAATGAAGAGCCAAATGAAAATACAAGAAGGATAAATCAAATAAACGAAGTCTAGCAAAATAGGGTCGAAACAGATGACAAAATTCAGAAGTACCAAGATAATATGAAGGCCCTTTTCGATAAAAAGGCTAAACACAGGGAGTTTCTTCCTGGATATCTAGTTTTTAAGTGGGATGTTAGAAAAGAGGATGTCGGGAAGCATGGAAAGTTCGACCATCTCTGGTTCGGGTCATTCAGAATCACAGCTGCTGAGGGAAAAAAATTGTTCCTACTAAAAAATCTCGACGGAAAAACTCTTGACGCCCCTATCAATGGGCGTTACCTAAAACATTTTATGCAATAATCATATTTCACATTCCCATTGTATATATCGGTTTTGGTTTCCTGTTTCGATTTGCAATTTTATTTTCTTTTGTATATTATCCAAATTTTACTTTTCGTTGTAAATAAACCCAGACTTATTTGATATCATAAAAGAAAAATATAAAATATATGTATTGCATATCATTTCTATTCTACGGATTTTTCTGACATTTACCGTTTTGTTCCCATGCAGAATACTTACTATTGGATGAGAGATGAGGAGGTATTGGAATGCAACACTCAGTTTTCAAAACATTTGCTTTCTCTCAAAATAGTTAATGAATTAATAATTGGTTTGATTGAAAATATAAATGAAATCCAAGGTATGGACTCCTATATTTATAGTTCAAGCTAAAATTATAAGGAAATCTTATCGGATATAAACGAGGTTCTACTCATGTAAATATTGTCACCTAATCAAGGATCAGAAAAGTATAAATCTACAGATTAATTCTGAAGCCTTATCTGAATGAAATAAAAATAAAACAAAAATGAAATAAAAAGAAAAAGAAAACAAGAATAAAAAGAGGTCGAGACGGAAGTTCGAAAATCAATAAACAGACTTATGTGGGAATGGAAGTCTTCTGTGTCAGACCCTTTTGAGCCCCCATTCTATTTTTCTTTTACCTATACCCAGGCTCTTATTCACTTCTAAATTTTTCTATCCTTCCCTTGGTCTTCATAAAAAGAAATAATTTCACCTTGGCTCTGAAAACTTAAAAACATACCTTCAAAACAAGATTAGGCAAAAATCTTTATGATTCCTATGATTTTAACTAAAAGAAAGTATATCTAGGATAATCCTGATAACTTTAGCTCTTCTATCAGATTTTAAACTGATTAATTCGCTCAAGGTTAACCCTTGAAAAATAAAAATTCCCATAAAATCTTCCCTATAGGCGAAGGTGTATTGAAGATCAGGAGAGAATTAGTCCAAAGTACAATCAAAAAAATGTTGACAGACCTTCGTTGTCAAATTTTAAGCAGATATCATCCCTTGTATGATACATACAAATTGATTTCCCCCACTTCAAAAATACTAAAATATAAGACAGATGGTGAAAGGAAATTCACAAAATTGATTGCCCCCATCTAGTCCAAGACAAATGGTGAAAGGAAATTCATAATTCGATTGCCCCCATTTTTTTCCAAAAAGAGATGATGAAAGGAAATTCATGTAATGATTGCCCTCATCTCAGAAAAATGTGAATTGAAGTGGTGAAAGGAAATTCAATGGGAGATGTAGATAACTTCATCGGGGTACTGAACATGCTCGTTGGCAGTGAAGCAATATCTATGATATCTGTAAGGTTGTCATACACATGATATCTGTACCTAGTTCCCTTTCCGATAATATTTACATTCTAAACCAAGGGATTCCATAAATAAATTGTTAAGTTTACTTAACCTTTATGCGAACGAAATCGACCAAAGTATGATATTTCAGTTAAAGTTGTTTTGATTATCTTAAGCAAGTCCAAACTCAGTTTTAGGAAAAGGAAATTATTAATAGCCTAACTTGAGATCAATAATTAGGTTTGTTTTGAAGGTTTTTTGAGATTCGGTTGAAGTTCAATTTTTCTCTGTATGATTAATTCCCAAAAAGTGTTTCCCAAAAATGAAATAATGACTCCATTTACCCAATAAAGGCACTTGGTCTATTGTTCTTCTGCGTCTCATAGGGAGACGTGATCCCCCAGATGGAGCCTATGTTGGAATACACATAATCCTAAACTTTTGAGCTTTAGATTCTCCACTTCATGAAAATATAATCTTTCCAAAGGTGTTAATTTAGAAAATAACTTTCAAATTTTAAATCAAATTCATTTCTGGTTAATCAATAATAAGGTGCGCGTGATATCCGTCATTGATGAAGTTTTTCTGTTTTGATCGAATGATCCTAATTTCTCCGGAGTTTTGGAGCCGCCTAATGGTTAAAGACGTAAATCAGAAAAGGTCACCCCGAAGCTTCGCGCTTCGGGCATTTCGATAAGTCTTAACGATAAAAGTCTCGAAACCCGAAAGTGTATGTTCATCATTTTTCCTAAACCTTTGAAGGACACGAGTTGTGGTACACGTGTATATTTTGAGTCTACCCCGAGTTGACACGTGGCACCCATTTCTGATAGTTTCGTTTGAAGATTCATATGATTCTAAGTAACACATGGCACCTCCCTTTTCTCGACACGTCATCTAAAATGACGTCATTTGCGACACGTCACTATGGGAGATGACCCTTTGGAAATATAACAAATAACTAATTCATAAATCGTCGAAGCACCAAAATGCCGAAGTATTAAACTTTAATTAACTAATTTGATCATGGTCAAGAGATAATTAATGACTTCGCACTTCAGGGTTCAGACGTTTACCCTTCATCGTATCCTAAAATCTCCGAAGTCTGAATCTCTGAAACACTTAAAGTTAAATATGATTAATTAAGACTTAAATTGATTACTGGATAATTAATCACTTCGCAGTTTTGGGTTTCGGTTATTTCCTCTTGAACTACTTTTAAAAACTCTGAGTTCTGAATCTACGAAACACTTAAAGTTAAATATGATTAATTAAGACTTAAATTGATTACCGGATAATTAATCACTTCGTAGTTTTGGGTTTCGGGTATTTCCTCTCGAACTACATTTAAAAACTCTGAAGTCTGAATCTACGAAACACTTAAAGTTAAATATGATTAATTAAGACTTAAATTGATTATCGGATAATTAATCACTTCGCAGTTTTGGGTTTCGGGTATTTCCTCTCAAACTACATTTAAAAACCATGAATTCTGAATGTTCAAAACACTTGAAGTTAACACACCTTTTTAAACATGATTAATTAAGGTTTCAATAGAGATTATCTAGGGATAACCTCCACAAATTTGGGATTTGGGAAATTCTCACTTTGTCTCATCTAAAACTCCCAAACACGAACCGTCGAATATTAATGAAATTTATGATCAATTAACGATAATGATTCAAATGTGGATCGTGGATCGCCGGGTAGATTTTTCCATTAAAGTTAATAAAATTTTCGTCAGTAAAAGCTATACTAGAATCAATGCATTTGATGTGAATAGAAATACTCTGATTTTGAATTCATTTTCACTTCTCGCAAAATAGCAAGTTTTATCCGATTGAGAAGCTCATGCAATTCCTCTGCAACATGTAACCTCATTCTGTTCTCTCGATATCATGGCACAGAAAGATAGTCTCTTTGATTTTCCTCGGCTTTCCCCTTCTGGACAAGTAAGAGGTGATATGGCCCTAAAGGTGTGGGAAACGAATTTGGCAGAGAGAAAGAGATTAGCCAGGGAAGTAAAGGACTCTTTCCAAGAAGCGTTATCCTCATTAGACAAGTGATTGATTGATTTTGAGGGAAGCAGTATTGTGGAGGCCCTGGGGAAAATTGATATTGAAATGAACCAGAAAAACTCCAGGAAGAGCAAAGAGGAAACTTTGGCAGCCATTCAGGAAATGAGCCAGATTGACCTTCTTAAAATAAATAAATGGCTAGTGAACCCAATTTCATAGTTCCAGGCCTTAGCTCAATAAGTGAAAAGAATCCAAGAAAGGATACCTCAAGTGGATAGGAAATTATACACTTTTGAGGTGAATGAAACAATTGAGTCGTCAAAGTTGGAGGTGGAATTTTTAGATAGATGCAACCAATGCATTGAGCATGGAAAATCAAGCACAGTTGTGAGCAGGTAAGAAAATGTCACTACATTGTCGAACATAGTTGAAGGGACAGATGGAAACAAAGCTACAACGACCAAGACATTATGTTGAATCATTAAGAAGACCAGACGACGGAGGTGTCCAGCCTAAAGGAATGAGGAAAAGAAACATTTTTCCAACAAGTGAAGAGACAAAAGAAAATGCCAGCAGAGCTCATCGGATTTTACACATTGCTATCTTATTTCCGAATTATGTTATTTTAATTAAATATTGTAAGAAGTCCAATCGTTTTGAGTTGTGACAAATTTTGTATAAATACATAGATTTAAGATCTATTCAAGGTTGCTTCTTTCCGGATGTAATAGATAAAACTCTCCTTATTGAGTATTAATACAAGTGCAGACAAAGATTCCAAATTTTGTTCAATTTGGGTTATGTGTTCCTGCTGTATTTCCATATCTTAGAATTTCCTTATGCAATTCCTTGATAAATGTTTGATTGCAATTTAATATCACAACTATTGTAATCATATTATATCAGTAATTCGTTAAGTAAGAAATTTTTCCTCTGTATTTACTGTGAGTAAAACAAGACCTGCAAGTTGTGTGAATTATTGTACTTTATACTTTGTTCAAGGGTGTGTTATCTTATTTCTTCCACTACAACAAGGTGAGACCCTTCTGCAATTGATGCATTGCTTTGTTTAACAGTTTTGTAATTTTCCCTCACACCATTCGATATTACGATTTTGACTCAGACATGAAATACGACCTCTATGCTGCCATATTGTTAATTTCATTTAAGGATCTTTTCTCATATAACTAAAGGTAGAAAAAGCACTCTTTAAAAACATTCTCTTTAAACTTTCTTGATGCTTGACATTACTCTTTGAGCCTTAAGTGTAATCTCAGGAACAACATGAGTATTGTTGTGAAAGACTAAGACATCCCTCACCCCGCAATACCTACGTCCACAACCCCCAAAAAGACCCTTCCCACTTCCGCATCACTCATGATGTACCTATTTTCGACACTTAACCAATTTTGTTAAATGTGAATGTGAGGTCCTCTCCTCATTTCCGTTTTCCTTTCCCCAACCTACAACCTCACATCCTGCATTTATTTGTCCTCTAAGGTGACCTTCATGTTAATCACTTTGCACTCCCATACTTAAACAATTTCACAACATGATATTGCCATTACCAATGACATTCATTTTCCATTGCCACATCATTCATCACTCATATGAATTGAATACCATTATTAAGTGGTGTAATTTTCATAAAATCTCATCCATAAATATTAAATCAAACCATGCAATTGAAAATTTTGAACTAAGAGCTAAAACATTTGATAATCAAGGCAATACATGATAAATTAAATAAGGAATTAAAATCCTTGTGTTGGAACATGTGGTTCCATCGCAAACCTCACCTTGTTGGTTAAGTGGGTCGATCAATTCATTGGGTCAACGAATGACTAAATTATTGGTTGACCATGTCCACTTTGTATCCTAGATCTGTGTTTTATGAACAGGTGCAACCAACTCCACCTGATCTTGTTGGTTTGGTCCAAGGCTGAAACCTATTTATAGACAATCTTTGTGATCGGTCTATCACATAACATTGAAAGAGATATTCCATGCTCTTGTGAAGTGTGCTTGTGCTTCAGTGCAACGATGTCTTTAGACACCACCACTTTTCTCGGATCCATTCTCCTCTATGGTTAATGTATTTCCCAACATGGTATTAGAGCCAATGGTTTGTAATCTCATATTTCCATAGAATGAGATTGAGACAGTGGTTTGATATGGGTTATCAAACTGAAGGAAACCCTTTTGTTGTGTGCTCTAAGTATCACTATACATTATGTGTATTGTGATTTTTCCCTAGTTACTGTAGTCGATTGATATCTACGTTGCTTAAGCTCAGTTTGTCTATGGGTTTAAATTATGCCCTAGATCTGTCGTTTTGTATAAAATCCAAATGAGCTAGTATAGAATCTGAATGCATCAATTGAGTCTCAACTCGACTGGTGGAGGGTTTGATTGACTCATATACTCAACCAGTTGTGGCTTGACTCGACTAGTGTTGTTTGATATTCAAGCATTTGAATTATGATATTTTCAACTGGAGTCAACTTCCTTTTGTTTGACTAAATAATTTATTCGACTCAACCAACAATTTGGAAGTGTGGCTCGACGCAACCTGAGTGAAATTATGGCTCATTGTTCGTCAACTAAGTATTGAATCGACCTAGATCCATTGATTGGTGCATGTTCGACTAGTGGTTTTGATCAACTCGACCAAACCCTTGTGGATTCAAATCCCATGGATTGGACCGACACCATTTCTTTTCAACTGTACAAGGGGGTTTTACCAACAAACAAATCGACTTGTTGGAGCTATGCTGAATTGGAAAACTAACTTTCTCAAATTGACTAGTTTAATGCATTGGTACCTTAGCATTGTTTTGGATTTGAGGTCTACTTCAACATTGATCTACTGGTACCTACAAACTCGTTAACTAGTATACATATAGTGCAATCTCAACTACTACCTTGGGTCAACTGGTGAAGATAACCTTCCTACTTGTGGTCGACTTCCTCACAGACTTGGTACCTTCTCACTTTCTTGCTATTGACGATGGGCATGCTTGATGAAGATGAAGTCATGGTCCTTCAAAAACTACAAGAGATTCGTAAGAAAAATTCCACTGCCTTAGAAGAATCTCATAATCGACTTTGCACGAAGGTCATTAACTTTCATAATGTTGTTTCATAGTTACAAACTGAGAATCAATGATTGAGAATAAAACCCATACCCAACTAGAAAATGAGTCTTCCCTCTTTCAAATCATCCTTTTGCAGCAAATTGATGAGAAATCTAATAAATTTGTTTACCTAGAATAGACAATGGAGACTATTTTTTATAATCTGGTAGATGATTTTTGCACCAAAACATACTATGTCAATGCTCTTGAGAACTAGGTGAAAACTCTTTCTGACACAAAGAATGTTTCCTTGAAGACAAAACATGTAGAATGGAAGAATCAAATACCCATCTAGAAAACGAAGTTGCCCATTTACAAGCCTTCGTCGATGAGCTTCGTGAAGAATATGATCCTCTTCAAGAAGATAACAATCGATTGTTTGACGAATATTAAACATTAAGAGAAGATTATGATGCCATATTGTTATATTTGACTAAGAATAATGAGCTTATTCAGGGCTTGGAGGACTGAAAACATAACCTTGAATAACAAGTTCACCGACTGCAGAATGTTGAGAAGAAGACTGTTGTTGTTGAGCTGTTAGGATCACCCATTTCTTCTCCACCCCCTGATGTTATTTGTAAGAAATATGTTGTTGATTTATGCATTAATGCTAATGATTGTGTTATTTATCCTAGCTTTGAATAACACACTACAAGTATAGGGTCTTGACTGCTCAGCAAGATGGGATATACCAAAGGAGGACTTGGGAAGAATGGATAGGGTTATATTGTTCCTATTATTCCTGAGATGAAGTTACCAAGAACAGGTCTTGGATATGATAGTGCTATTGCCTCTTTTCCTACACCTGGCCTTACCAAACCCAAGGAAGTTTCATTTGTTGCAGGTGGATTTCAGAATGGATAGTTAGACGAGAAACCTACTGCTAAATAAATTGGTGAGTTGGTTGTTCCTAACACACCATAATCTGATTATGTTGTTCTTGCTAATATATCGGGTTTTTCTACTCCTGAGAGTACACCAGACCCCGAACATATATCTCTTGATCAGCCAGCACATAACTCTGTTTCTTATTGTCATCCTCGCCATAGAAATCGAAGGAATGGTAATTATTCTTTTTTATCTTTGCAGAAGAGACATGAAACATAGAACCATGGACCAATACTAACAACCAGGATAGACTATGGTTGGATTGATGAGTGGTCATGGGAACATCTAACCATATGTTTAAGGAGTTCATACAATTTTCTATATCATGTTCTATAGACATATGACACTCCTCTTCATTATTGATTTATTTGCATCGGTTGACCATAGGATCGACCTGACATGACAGTTGACTGGAGTTCAACTAGGATATTGTTCGACTGAGGTTATACCAAAGATAATAGCCTACTGGGAACTTCAATTGTGTATTCATCAACTGAGTTTCGAATCACTATTGTCCATCGAATGGTGTTTTGATGAAGATCTATACCTTGATCCCTCAATTGTGTTTAAGGGGGAGAGTACTTAAATTTGTTAATGCGTAAACCCAACTGGTGTGTTATCTTGATGAATCGACTTCTTTTTGTTGAATCAACTTGGATTTGTCAAGACCAATCAAACCATATTCAACTAGGTTGTTAGGATCTGTAATTATTCTTATTGTACCTAATACAAACATTGTTTGGATACAAATATTGTCTAGCATGGCAGAGACTATTGGACTGACAAAGACCGATTACATTGGTGCATTTTTTGTCTAGTCAATTGATCAATTGGCTTGTGTTGTTTCATTGTCTAGTTGACTGACCGACTGGGACTGTGTTTGGACAATGTATTTTACAACCAGTTTGCAATGGATGATTGCCCTTTTGGCCTTGATCTATGTCGATGGTGATAAGACTTCCTCATGAGTTTTTTTGTACCATCTCATGATCAATTTTTTCCTTATAACAAATTCAAGGGGGATAGTTATGTAATTTATTCTCCTCCAAGATGAGTTTACCAAGTGGTGTTGGAACATGTGATTCCATCGCAAACCTCACCTTGTCGATTAACTGGGTCAACCAATTATTTGAGTCTATGACCAACTAAATTGTTGGTTGACCATGTCCACTTTGGATCCCAGATCTGTATTTTATGGGTAGGTGTAACCAAATATACCTAAGCTTGTTGATTTGGTCCATGACTGAAACCTATTTATAGATGATCCTTGTGATCACTCTATCACATATCATTGGGAGAGATCTTTCATGCTCTCATGGAGTGTGCTTGTGATTCAGTGCAATGGTGTATTTAGACACCACCACTGCTCCCCAATGTTTTCTCCTCTACGATTAATGCTTGTCCCAACACCCTGCTATAAAAATATTGTATTGACAAAAGCGCCACCTATTCAAGAAAAATAATATTTGTAAGATATGTCAAGTAAAAGGAAAGAATTGTATTGTGGTGATACTGTCAACACCTTGGGATAAGAAATCTGCCAGTTTCAATGGTCGCATGCCTTCAAGTGGTACACAGCTCTTCCACCCAAAGAAAATAAGTTGAACAAGGTTTGGACCTATGGTATTGCATTAGTCATATGTGTTTCGGAAGTAGCTAAGTTCAAAGAGTTAGTCCTCTAGTGTGCTGATAAATTTGACATCGAGAGAAGAGTTCTTTAGACACAAGGAAATTCATTAATCTCTTTAGCACCTTCAGTGTTCAAAAGAATGTTGAGACTGCCCGACCCCACTCTGAAATTCAAAAATTCCAATGCTGATGACTTCTAAAAGCTAACGATGGGGGAATGGAGTTCCTAGAAAGATTTCTTACAAGCCCAAGTAGTGATACTAATACTACACAAGTTGAGGTATGTTCTTTAAAATATCCATACAAAGAATTTGCATGGTTGTTCTCTAGAATAATTGGACAAGACTCCATGATCGCAGTTCTAAAGTATATTTTATATATATTCGGTATCATTTAATACATAAAGTTGTTGTAATTGATTGGGCCCAAATAACTTCAAAAGAGGTTTCATTTCAATTGGAAAGCATTAGGAAAACAAGAAAATTCTACATGTCTTCTTATATAATCTATGTTATAGTTTATCACCATATTTTTTAGGACTTGCCCAGAGCTAAGAATATAGACTTCGAAAAGGATCTCGTTTCATTCTGGTATTCGATGTTAAGGAAGCACAAGGCTCCATACAATTTCTATGAAGTAAAAAATTCCTTCTTGTCCTCTTTTAAGAAGTTGATCCACAGTCCTACCACATCCATATTATCATTAGAAATTGAATCCTTTCTTTCAGAGAAAGGAATTTTTGAAACCATGGAAGATTTCAGTTTCATTAGACTTTATGGATTTCAGGGGAAACGCTCTTTGCTACCATTTTATGTTTCCAACAGAATTTCCATTGTTGAAGTATGCAAACAATACAAATATTGGGTGCATTTATTCAACAAAAAAAGAAAAAAGTAGTTCATCTCACGGCCATGGAAAATTAGAGAAATTTATGTAAATAAATTTTCTCATTTGGATGAATTCACTACTCTATTTGGCCATCTCAATTTAAAAGGAGTTCAAGCAATTCAAGTTTTCGACCCTAAGGATTTATTTTCAACACAAATGTTTTCAATTGGATATGGCTCATCATTTAATAAGTCGGGTCAACTAGAGGAAGGAGGGGGAGATAATCAAAATCCTCCTAAAGCCTCGCCTGGAACAACCCAGGTTCACCAAATGTGTCACAAAAGAGTAATTCAAGAAGAGAGAAACCTAGAAATAATAGTCAAGAACAAAGAAATTCTTCCACCATAAATTCAAATGATGGTGGAGATAGAGACCCCAGTCAAAAAATCACACATTGTTCATGTATTCAAAAAACGAAAAAAGAGAAATCTATAAAGAAGGATAGGAAGCGCCTGAAGCTGAAACTAGTCCCAAAGACATGGAGGTTCACGACATAATAGAAAATCCTAGCTGGAATGAATAGAGAATTATTGAGAACATGACTATAATTGAAGCATTGGCTTCCCAAGAGCCAAAGGTATTTGAGGAAGAATGTGTCACCTTGCACCACGTGGCCTGCAATAGAAGTTCCAAGAAGTTGTTAATTGAAAAAGTGAATATAAAAAACAAAAATATTTTTGAAAAATGGAAATCAGAGATTAATCTTCAAGGGGTAAACCCCTCGAAAGTCATTGAGTTTCATGAAGAAAACAGTGAAGCTTTAAAGTATTCCATCGACGAGATAGAGAAGGATAATTTGATCTTAAAGGAAAAAGTAAAAGAATTGGAAAAAATATTTGCTTCTAAGACCTTTGTTTGTCAAACCCATCACTTCTATACAACCATTATGCAGTCTCGAGGATGTACTAGACAAGATCCAGGCATAAAGGTTCTTCAATTTTATTGATGACTATAAGAAAGTGTATTGGAGACAACATTAAGACAATGATAGCCTTGATTCTTGAAATATGGGAGTTAGAAACGAATTGAACTACTCTCTCAACAAGGGTCTTTCATTTTAAAGAATATATCCAAAAGGACTTGGAAAATGATGAAATATTTTACAAAGAATTTGTGGGTACATTTTCAAAAAGGATCTTAAGTTTAAGTGATATACATAGGAGAGACCAAAATATTCTTTCCAAGGCTCGTTTGAAACGAATTAATGCTTGTTGGTTGAAGAGAATTAAGTTCTTGCATAAAATGTTGTTTGAATGTGATGTTTTTTTTGCTTGTTAGAAATGTACCTGTCACTTGTTGGGCCAGCATTTCAACCGTTGGTTAAGAAACTACAACCCAGGGGCATTTAATCCATAAAAATCACTTGAGGATCGCACCTGGCATGGGCTGCACCAACCCTTGACATGGATATATTTTTGGGTGTCTCCTTCTGACTAAACACATCGTAAGGGTATTGAACTCGGTTCGCCTAGCAAGAGAAACCCACACCTTAAGCGGTTGAGCTGGCGGGAATTGACTTGTCTGAATGTGATGTTATAAATAATAAAAGTGATTTATTTTTAAAACTTGTTGATTTAACTAAAGAATTGGAGGATCCACACTTAATTATGGGCTCAATGCTTTTATCAAAAGAGAAGTTACAAGAACAGTTGGATGCCTTAAAGGTTTATTGGGCTAGTGAATTTAATGACTCAATTGAATATTCTAAAGAATAAGTGGAAAGGTAGTTAATCCAATACATGAAAAAAAATGAATATATTGAAGATATGCTTCATTAACTGAGCTTTGATCTTAAAGAGATGGAAAATGAATTATTTGAAACCAATACTAAACAAGAAATAGTGGTTGCTCCTATGTGGGAGTATATTGAACAATGGTTAAGAAAATCCTTGGTTAAAACAACCAAAATGGATCAACAAGAAGCCAGTAATACAAATATGCCACCTCCATCCCGACAGCCTATAAAATACACATGAACAAGGAGATACCACTCTTTGATCTTCCATCATAGTAATTCAACTAGTCATTTATTTTTCTTTCAACTCTTTTTCCTTCTCAATTAGTAGTCATTATACCTTACTTGTTTTAGGAATTGTGAAAACCAAAGGCTGACCCCTGACTATGTCTCCTTTCTGTCTTCTAGGTATTTCTTTAATTTCATGGTCTGCGGGAGCCCAATCCTAATCCTCTTTGAAGGAAAAATGCCATTTATTTTTTATGAACTTTACAGAGATTATTACTTTTAAAAAGATGTCTATTATTTTTTTAAGCTTCCTAGAGAACTATTTGGGACATCACATTAGTGATTTCTCAAACTTTTAATTTTGAGCATGAGGTTTCAAATGTATGTCCATCAAAATCTTTTTGGATCTTAACTGAATGATCATCTAAAGTTATCTTCCATATGTCGTCCTTATATTCTTTCCTTTTGCTAAATAATTTTTCCTACTTTGCTTTATACGATGATGGAAATGTCACTATGTGGAATTATCTATTCTCTTGATTCATAATCATGTATTATAGTTTGAATATTTATTTTTTGAGAGATGTATATTCGTTTCTCAAGAATTCTCTGCGAGTGAATATTTGTTTCAAGATTAAGCCTGGTCCTCTCACGAGCATTTTTGTATTCTTCTATTTTATTTAAACATAGAGGAGTACCACCATTTTAAAAACGCAGGGGGATTTATCCTAGTGATGTTATCTTGAAGAACTCAAAACAGTCTTTTAGATCAACACTTGTTCTGTCATAATATTTTGATAAATCCAATTTAAGGATGTTTTTCGCCTAGTGAGATTATTTTAATGAATGGGGAGCCTCTTGAGTGAGAGAAACCATGTCGTGAATTTGTCTACGATGCAAGAAGTCGAATTGTTCTTCTGAGATAATCTCACTTAGGATGGGCTTTAATCTTCTAGCAATGATTTTTGTCACAATTTTGTAAATGAAGTTACAACATGATATCAGGCCAAAATATTCAAATCTAACACCATCTTGCTTTCTAGAGGTAAGGGAAATGAACATAGAATTTAGGGAGCCAAGCACTTTACCTATTAGGGAACTAACCCCTCACGTATATAGAATAATATATTTTCCATGTAATAAAGATCGATATTAGTTAATAAGGCTTAAATATATTTTCAATGTAATAAAGGTCAGCATTAGTTAGTAAGGCCTATTTAATAATTGTTAACAAGTCAATGTAAGAAGACCTAATAGAAGCTTCTACTTCTAGAAAGACATTCCACTAGAATGTTCTTTAGAATATAGAATTAGTATAAATAAGAGTAAGAGGGATGATAAAAATTGTCTTGAGAATTATTGTAATAGAGCTCTGATCTACTAGAGGTTTCCCCCTCGAAGAGGCAAGTGAACGTTGCTTTCTTTGAATAAAGGTATTATTTGTGGTCTTGCTCTTCTCAATATTTTGTTTTTTCAATGATATATGTTGAATATTCTTGTTTATGTATATTATATTACATTTGGTACTTTACAAGTGGCATTAGAGAACTTTCCTTGGTAGGAATTTTGGGTTAAAAAAACATTCCAGGGTAGAGACATGTATTGTTGACGTCTTTAAAGCACAAAGATATGGTGTTCAGTAGGTAAAAATGCAGCGGGGAAGACTACACGCAGGCGATACAGATGGATTCACAGGGTTTCCCAGAAACCAAAAGTTCTACCCTTGTTGGAAACCTTTGTAACCCCTGTTGGTACCCCTCGAGTAGTACCGCATCAGACAAAATATGTACACGGCCATCACTCCCACGTACCGGCAGGTATATAGAGAGTCCCTTAGGTCTCCTGAAACCAACCCTAGATCAACTGATTGACCACCTGATTGTTATAGTGTCATCGAAAACAACACTCGAAAAGAAACTCTCTAGTACCTGGGTAATCGGGTAGTACGGATAAGGGTACAATCGAGCCTTCTTAGTTGGTGCCCTGAGATATTGGGTCAAGTACTATTGCTAAACCCCACATGTATATCATAGAGCTATAGCATAGGGAAAACCCTTGTCCATAGGCACGCTGCAAACCCTAACCATGGGGAACATTCTGACAAGGGAAAGAAAGGATATTTTGGCCCCGCAACCGTACTAACCATTGTAGTATTATTCAGGTTGTGAAATTCCTACATATTTTTTTCTGTTAAGAATTTGGGCATTTCAACATTGTAGTATTATTCAAGCCGGAGTATAACTCTGCATGAGTAAAAAAAAAAGGTCTAGGTCTGACCAACACCCTTATTTAAGACTTATATCATTGGATTCCTCTTTTCCTCCTGCTCACTGTGATACTTATCATTTTTAATCTTTCTTTTACCCTTTGGACCCATACCCTTCCCAACACCTTTATTTCCCACTTATCCCATTTGTTTTTTCTCGTTTCCCTAATCGTAGTGGCATATATCACTTATCCATTTTTTTGTCCATGAACCCGCCCCTCTTTCCCTCATGGCTCCCACCCACCAAGAATAAACCAATCAAAAATTGAATACTGACCTTACTGCCCTTCAGGCCCAAGTGAATAAGGACATTTCTGTTATTCGTGCCAAAATGGACTACATTTAGGAAAACCTAGGTAGCCAAATTATTGAAGTCAATTGCACTCTCCAACAATTCATAAACAAACTCAAAGGTCCTTCCTCCTCCAACCCACCTATCTATCCTAAAGATGTTGACTCCAATCAGCGTTTGCACTCTCATTCCAACTCCCTACCACATCACCCCCATCTTCCCAGAGTTGAGGTGAACAAATTTGATGTCTCGGATCCAACATCATGGGTCACTCAAATGGAACATTATTTCTCCATGCATGGCATTACTCATGAGTTGACCAAGCTTCGATACTAAATTATCTATTTGGATCTGGAACGATGGAAATGGTGGCATTGGCGTAGAAATTCACATCAAGGGTATGTTGATTGGTCAAAGTTTATTGTTGAGTTGTATGAATGCTTTGACACAGATACCCACCATTTAGGACATCTGACCAAGTTGAAGCAGTCTGGAATAGTGGAATATTTTATTGTTGCCTTTGAGAACTTAGCTTTCCAAACGAAGGGCAAGACATATGCTTTTTTCAGGGAATGTTTTCTTAGTGGCCTCAAGATTGAAATCGAAGATCGCTTCATAATGGCTCACCCCCAAACTTGGTTGGAAGAAATTAATCATGCCAATGATGTAGAATAGGTCATCTTGGCTCATAGCAGAAAACCCACATTTTTCCCTTCCCTAAACCCACCACCCCTGCCCCTCAGGCCACTCCTCTCAAAGTCCAAAAATTAACATGGGGAGAAATGGTTGAACGCCAACTCAAGGGTCTCTGCTATAATTGTGATCACAAATACTTTCCAGGGCACAAGTGTAAAGAACATAAACTCTTTATGGCCATTTCAGAGGAATTTTCTGATGAAAATGTTGAGGTCTCTCCTAAAGCCAGCTACCCCAAACAGATAATATTTAACCACTCATTGATGCTCTCGAAGTTGAACCATTGATTTAGCTGAATACTCTCACTGATTTTTCTGCTCACTAAACCCTCAAATTGATTGGTTACATTAAGCACCAGAAAGTCATCATCCCAGTAGACAGTGGTAGCACTCATAATTTCATTCATCGACGCCTTGTTCAAGAGGTCAATTGTTATATATGTGTTGTCAACAATTTTCAAATCATGATTGTCAATGGTGGTTCCATGAAATGTGGGGGCATTGTGAAAATGTGTGCCTACAAATTGGTCAGTATAACCTAAAATCTCACATGTTTTCTATTGGCATGGGTGGTTAATCTAGGAAAGGGGCTAAGCTAGAGGGCTTATCTCCAAGGGAATATTATAATATTATTCCTAGAGACTAAGGTATGGATAAATCTCATGTTATCCTAAGTTCCTATGTGAAGGGAAACAAATTACAAGTGGGGAGGAACGAGTTCCTTGAAGGCCATGTGTCATCAAGGGCGCATGTAGTTATATGTGGGGAAAATTAGTCCATTTTCACCATTCTCCCTAGTCACCATTGCATTCATGATTCTTTCCATTGACGATTCACTCCAACATTTGACCTGCTTCCATCACGCACCCTTGAAGTTGTACGTAGTACCTCCCTGACACGGGTAGCATACTCGTACCTTACTTGAGCTAGTATTGTTCCATACCAACGCCAGTATTGTTCTTTAACTAAATTTTGTTGTTTCCATCACCGTTCCTTGCCTGAATGTGGTTTCTACCATCATATGTTTTATGTATTTTCCTTCACCTTATCCAATACCTGGTTGACTTAAGAACTGGACTAAAGAGGCAGGTTTTCAGGCCCATGAATTGAAGAGGCGAGTTTCCATGCCCGTGAGAAACTCTCTCCAGGTGAGAGAATTGTTGGGAATTTATTTCCTAAGGGAGCCCAACTGCAACTATAGCGCTCTAAGACTTTATGTCTGGCCTGTTGTTGAATCTTTGGAAGGGAAGTGGGGCAGCCGAAGGACTATTGAGAATAGAAGGGACACACTTCTTAGGGAGAGACAGGCATGTGGGGAAAGAGAGACTGTAGGTTGTTAGTCTGAGTTGGCACCTGGGATGAAATCCTTCATGTTGTGTGTGTAGCTTCAGCCTGGTTAGAAATCCCTTTACCTGGGTGGAGTTTAGTCCCAGCTCGGGGGTGACCCACTACTGAGAGTTATAAGTAGTGTGGTCTAAGGCTGGGAGGATCATGGAAGGTCTGCACATAGTTGGTGGTATTCTATCAAAGATAAGTATCAATTATGTGTTAATTTACATGTTGTGTATTTATACATGTGTTATGTTTATGGGTTTTTTCCTGTGTATGTTGCATGTATATTTTTACTGTATTTCCTGCATGAATCTGTTTATTTGTAGAATATTTGTATGTTTTATTTTGGTATACAGTTCCACAAGAGTTATGTGTGGAAAATCCCAGCAATCTAAGGTTGGGTATGCTACATTAGGCAATCTTCCTCCCAATGTTCTCCCTTATCGTCATCCCTTTGCTCAAAAAAATGAAATTGAGAAAATAGTCCAAGAATTGGTAGAATCAGGTGTTATCCATCCTAGTACCAGCCCCTATTCTTCCCCTTTTTTCATGGTCCTAAAGAAAGAAGGCACTCGGCACATGTGTCCTAATTTTTGTGCCCTTAACAAACCTACCATCTGTTACACATCAAATTTCCACACCTGCATAATGTGTCGCATGTGGCGCAAACATCACATCCTAAGTGTCACAAGTGTTGCAAATAAACGATTGCAAGTGTTTCAAATGTCGTAACATACTTCATACAATTTTAGTAAGTGTCGTAACTCAATCGACACCATAGAAACACATGTCACAACCGCTAAATCATGTTGGAAGGAAAAGCCCCATCATTTGGCAGTCGAAACATACCTTGATTCTTTAGATATGGTTTGGTGCTTGGTTCTGAGTCAATTTCTTCTTTCCTCTTCTTTATTGAAAGCTTCACAGAGTCATTTCTTGGATATTTCTGAGTTTTTATCCTTTTTCAACACTTTTTTCAAACTTTTCCAAAACTGGCCCTCCCCTACAGTGAGCACCAGGGTGCCACTATCAAACTAGAGCTCCCCAACAGACCTATAGGGAGCGCCACTTTGCCCTGTCTCCTTGAAGACATGAGCACCACCCTCTCCTTTCTGTGAGAATCCTAAGGTTTTCCAAGTTCTACTTAATTTTGTTGATCATATGTTTTTAACCCATAAGTCCTTCATTTTTTTTTGGCTTTGCTTGGTTCAAAGAACTATTATTCATATTTTTTGAGCTTGAAAACTCCTTCTCAATTGTGAGATTGGTTTATTTCACCTTTCCTTGGTTTAATCCTTGTTTCACAAGATCATGAGTTATCTACCTGATTGGAAGAGTCTGCAAGGGTTTGTTCGTCACTAAGTTCCTTATCAGTCTTGCTTTGATTGAATGAATTGAAACTCGATTTCTTACCACAACATAGATTTGATATTGTTTCTTGTTGCTCAATTTTCAAAGGTTGTTTAGTGTGGTTTTCTTGATTTCTTGATCTTTGTTTGAGTGGTTTTGTTTCTTTTTTATTTCCTTTGTGGGTATATTTGTTTGGATTTAAATATTTTTCTTCATGTTCTATGTCATTTTAGTGGCAAACTATTTCATTGTTCTTAAAATAAAGGAGCATTAGAAGCATATCCTTTCTTGTGTCTAACATTCAAACAAAGAAAATTTGAAGAACTTTGTATGCATTGGTTTTGGAAACTTGAAAGGTTTTCTTTTGATAATTTGGTGAATGTGTGGATTCTTTTTGGGAATAACTTGCATAAAGCTTTGCATTCTTTTGAGTGTTTGTTAGTGATAAAAA
>ML837334.1:43156-53520 GCA_009831015.1 Picea engelmannii | reverse complement strand
GTCTGATGATCTTTACTCTTACTGTCCATATGATGTATGTTGCTTGATGACACAAGAAGAATTCTTTATAATTATTTAAAAGGCATAAAATTGTTTAAGCTTACATACAACTGATTCACCCCCCCTCTCAGTTGTATTAGTATTTCCAACAACCCTGCTTTGTTCTTGAATGTGCAGATGCCAGCATATTTCCCCATATATTTTGGATTTGCAGATGGCGTTAACCAACATACCCAGAAATTAACTTCTGCGGCTTGGACCATTTACCATTCTCATCAGTTGGTAAATTCAGGAGGGATCTGTCTTGGACCTGCAACCAATAATGTTGTAGAGTATCATGTCGTAATTGGACTTTTGACCAAGGCTACTTCTCTTAACATATCTCATATAATTGTTAGTCTTGATTCCCAACTCGTGGTTTTTCAACTTAATTGCATTTATGTTGTTCGCAATCCAGTATTACTATGTCTTTGTTTGAGGGTTCGTTGTCTCGAGAGGTATTTTGCTTACCTAGAATACCAACAAATATCTAGAGAACTTAATGTCATTACAGATTCATTAGAAAATTATATATTGGATTGGCATCTCACACATAGATGAATATTCAAAATCATAAAGCATAAATAAAAAAATAAACATCAAATCATTTGAAAAATAAGTAGCCGAGGAAAAACTCATATGTGTGTGTGTGTGTGTGTGTGTGTGTAAATAGAAAACATTTTTCATAACATCATCCAAAAGTACATAGAGGGGCAAAAACGTGGGCTATTAGGCTCGTACATCATCGCATAAGACTACACTAAGATATGAGACTCTACTCATCCCCTTGTACTACATTGTGCTCACGGTAACACTTCATTGCTCTAGCTACTCACCATAGTAGAAGGATGAGACTCTCTGGCGCACCCACTGTGTGCCTCTGCAGGTGATAAGGAATGTCTCGTAATCTCATGGAAGGGACACCCATGGTAATCCCCCAGAGATTCATCTCTACCTCCTGAAGCCCTCTGGCTCTGCCACCTGCCTCTGTCGCTACCTGAACACCACCATGTCATCCAAATGGTGACATCTCAGTTGGACGTGTCATGCCTCGGTCTGCATGATGAAAAATAAACATGTTTAAGATCCCTCATTGTACCATAAAAAAATAAATATATCATAAAAAATCAAAACCACTTTTTGCAAGGTCATGTTTTGGAATTTACCTGATGCATCCCATTGTGTCCCTTTAGGAAGCACTAAATCCGCACTACCTCTAAATTCCATCTCAAAATAAGGATAGTATTCCACTGTCACAATCTGCCTCCTCCACCATGCAAAGAAATTGACAGTGAAAGAAAAAGATGAAGGTTGGTTCCCTAACCGAGGTGAAAGGCTAGTCCACCTTTCCATACTAGGCTTGGATACAGGATGCTCTATCAAAGAAATATGAGGCTACATCAAAGGTACTCATTCCAGGAAGAACGATACCAAGAATGATCCATACCCAAATTGTTTCTACCTCCTTGTTCTACATCTAGAAATCTGATCTTTGACATTTGCTAGAAATCTTGCACACCAATTGAAGATCTTTGGCCCAAGGCACTCAACTATGTGTGCCATTTGTGATTTGGAAGCCAAGTGAATACTGGTGCTTCCTTCCAGTTTGGTTATGGTGAATATGATAACTCATAATGGAATATCTCTCACATCCTTAATTGCAATCCTACCACTTTCCTTGTGGGATCCCAGCATACAGAACTGTGTTATATAGTCATTGATCTACAATGGTGTAGCCCGATGTCTAGATAAGATGATGGGTGCCCCTCTTTTAGAGAGCCCAGTAATAAAGTATAAATCCTCAATTTCAATCTCTAAAAATTGATATCCCACTTGAAAATCCTTCTCGTCATCATCCCATAACCCAATCAGGTTCTCTAAGAGAAGTATATTTTTTCACGTGTTTTGTATCTTGAAAATTTTCAATAAACCGCAATTTCGGAGCGTTGCCCTTGCTTGAGGGTCGTGCAATGCGGCCATATCATCATTTTTGTTCTCTCTTTTCTTCTACTCAAGAATATTGGCTTTTGAATCCCTGCAAAACATCATTAAAAATCATTAATCAAGACCCCAAGTCAAAAGAATGCTTTTTACTAGGCTAAAAGACAAGAAAAAATTCATTTTTGCGCCTGACACCCCCCTGTAGACTATTTCAGAGCATCGGGGCACCCTATACACAAGCACCAGGTTGCCAATATCTGGGATGGCACCCCTCTCGATACCTTAGGGGAGCGTCACTCTAGTAAGGTGCCATGGGGGCTCTTAAGGGGCCTAAAACAATTGAAAAAAAGGCATGAAAATCAAAACAAAATCATGGAAATGAAAGAGGGGAATCCTACTACCTGTAACATCCCCAGCCACCCAGGTCGGGCCATGATACTCCAGAAAATTCTTTCATTCTCTAATACCATACTGTAACATACCCAACATCCAATTGAGTTATGCCACATAAGTTTTTCAAACTACATGCAATTAAAACATATACACAAAGAACTCTTGTGAAACTTTATATATAAAACGTAAACAGAAAAATACATTATGTAAATGTACGGATTCATATTGAAATAACAATAAACATAAACATGCAACATATACAGGCAATGTCATAAATGTAAAGACAGTTATAAACCACACATAGGATAAACCCATAAAAATAAACACGTAAATAATAATGCAGCATGTAATTTATCACACAATTGACACTTATCTTGGTAAGAATATCACCAACTACGTTCAGACCTTCCATGAACCTCCCAAACTTAGACCACATTGCTCATCACTCTTAGCAGTGGATCACCCTCAAGTTGGGACTAAACTCCACCCAGGTAAAGGGATTCCTAACCAAGATGAAGATGACGTATCATAGACAACAGGAAAGACTCTGTCACAGGTGCCAACTCAAACTAACAGCCTACAATCCCTCATTCCCCACATGCTTGTCCCACCCCAGGAAGTGTTCCCCTTCTATGCTCAACAATCCTTCGGCTACCCCACTTCCTTTCTGGGATTCAGCAACAGGTCGGACAAGAATTCTCGGAGCCCTGTAGTTGCAGTTTATCACCTTTGGAAATCAATTCCTAGCAATTCTCTCACCTTGAGAGATTGCTCACGGGCCTGACAACTCTCCTCTTCAATATCCCATGGGCCTGACAACCCACTTCTTCAGTCCATCTCCCAAGCTAACCAGCTACACAAATAGGTATGGGTACAGATACATGTTCGGGTACTATGACAGGAAGGTACAAAGGACAAATGACTGTGTGATTGAATGATCCTGGGATGATTGAATGGATGACTGAATGATGGAAGGACCCAAAAAATGAAATAAGTCCAAACTATATGTATGTGTGTTCCCAACTTGACACTTGTCATATTGGGAGATACTTTGGCCCACTTGTCCCCATCCTTAGAACTTAGGATAAAATAATTTCCCATACTTTATGATTTAAAGAATATTAATATAATATTCCTTTCTGGCTTAAGCTCCCTAGCTTAGCCCTTTTTCTTAACTTTTATCCCCCCCTTTCCCTAACTAGTGGAGTTTAGTCCAACATACTCTTTTATCATGGTTGGTTTGCACGCAGCGATGTATTTTATATTAATGATGAGACATATACAAAAATAGGCTCATTGGCCTTTATCATCTAGGCTCTCCAACCTAATCATCACAAAACTAGCTCACCAACCTATAAAACACAGCATATACACAAAGTCTCCCTGGCCTCAAAATCGTGTGCACTTAAGTTGTTGTGTGCAGTATCCTAGAATGTGCACATTTCATCATTTTACTACACAGTAGATGCACGCACTATACCATGGAAGGTGCATACAAAAATGATATCAAATAGCTCACCATCTTACGTACATTTGTATTTACATTTACAATTGGGTTCGGACTAGGGATATTACAATCCCCTCCCCTTATTTATGCACTATCCTCGGTGCATTATGTACACATATACAACAAAAATTTCAAAAATCCTCAAAACAATGTGGTTATTCTTCCCACATTGCATCCTCATTCTCCCAAGTAGAGTCCGCAGAACCATACCAGGTCCATTGGACCTTTACAATCCCTATGGCTCGATTCCGGAATTGTTTGATTTTCTAGTCCAAAATGTGTACCGGATGCACTTGAAATGCGCCTTCTTGCTCCACCTAAATCACATTCTAATCAATAACATGATGAGCATCATGTATATATTTCTTGAACAATGATACATGGAATACATTATGAACAGACATAGATGCAGTCAATGCAATCATATAAGCCACTGGACCAATCCTCTCTAGGATTTCAAATGGCCCACAATAGTTGTAATATCCCCCAGTAGAGCCCCAGTTGTAATTAAGAATTGTAAACATATTTGATAGGTTGGTGAGCCAAGTTATAATAAGTTAGGAGGCTTATGTGGTGATTAGGCCAGAGAGCCTAGGATGCTAAGTCCAGGAGCATGTTTTTTATATGTAAGTATGCAAAATCATTAATAAAAATATACACATCGCTTCATGTAGACCGACCATGAAGAAAGAGTGATGGGGGACTAAGCTTCCACAAGGCTGGGCAAGGGAGGGGGATAAGTGTTTGAGCCTACGAGCTAAGCTAGGGAGCTTACCTCTAAAGGAATAATATTTTAATATTAATTCCTGAAGGCTAATGTGGACATGTTGAGTGTTGTCCTAAGTTCCTGGAAAAGGAACGTATGCTAAGTGGAGTGCATGCGATTGCAGGAAGACAGGTGTCAACCTGGGTGCATGCAGTTATAGCTGGGAAAGCCAGCGTTTTTGGGTGGGGGTTCCCATTCTATCATCCTCCCCCTGAGTTTGTGGGGATCAGGGGGACGTCTGAATTGGTTTTGCCTCTGCGTCTGCATTTGCATACTCACACACAGTGAAGAAAACCCTCACGGGAAGGTGGTTTGTTATGTCCATTCTTCCATCTAGGAGTCAGAACCCGAAACCTCTGTGATCGACCTCTGCGTTGATTCCTTGTCACGTACCTTGAAACCAATGCCAAACCTATGGACTAAGTCGTGCCTTCTGTGAAGCCTGAACATTCTATAAATGTCTATGTCATGTGTGTTATAACTGCGGGTTGTTGTGGCCATGCAGTTCCTTGGCTGTGTGTGGCTTCCTGACATCATTTGTTCCTTGATGAGCCTTGCAGTTGTCCTCCTTGTGCTAGAATGTCGTTGAAGAAGCAAGTCTTCAGGCATGTGTGCAACACTCTCTCCAGGTAAGAGAGGTGGTTGTGGTTGAAGAAGCAGGTTATCAGGCCTGTGAGCGACTCTCTCAAGGTGAGAGAGTGTGTAGAGGAAATGAGAACTCCTAGAAGGGGTCCTGTAGCTTCCACAGAGCTCGTAGAATTTTGGTCTGGCATGTTGCTGAAGCCCAAGGCAAGCTAGGTTTAGCAGCCAAAGGAATGAACAGTGTGACAGTAAAAGTGTATACTCATGGAATGGGATAGACATGTGGGGAATGAGAGTGTGTGAGCAGTGGCCATAAGTGGATCCTGGGAGAGAATCCATCCTCATAAACTTTGTTTCTTCATGTTGACCTTGCATAGCCTAGGATTCCCTTTCCCGGTGGAGCTTAGTCCCAACTCGGGGGTGACCTACTGCTGAGAGTGATGAGCAGCATGGTCTATGGCTGGGAGGTTCATGGAAGGTCTGCATGCAGTTGGTGGTGTTATTCCAGTTGAAAGATAAGTATAATTTATCTGCTTAATTTTATGTTATGCATAATGTTGGAATGTTATCATGTGTTCCGTTGCGTGTATGAATTGTTGTTAATTCCATTAAATCTGAATGGTAATAGTAACTCTATGTTAAAATGTGTTAATTTGATTTAATGCATATTATATTTATATGTGAATATTCCACAGTAGTGGCATTTCCCGGTCATTGTGGAAGGTCGAGGATGCTACATTTTGGTATCGCAACTAATTCAAAGATGAGTAGTGGCATTTCCCAGGCATGTTGATGCCTGGGGATGTTACAATAGCAAGCTGCCAACTTTGAACAATTTCCCAACTTCAGGGAACTTCTGTTGGCTTTCACTTTCAAGAATACATGGTCTCCCACTTTAAATTCCCTGTGAGTTATGCCCTTATCAACATTGTTTTTTTGCCTGTCTTGGGAAACCTTTAAATTTTGTTTTATTTTCAACATTTTCTCCTCCATTTCCTTGAGTAAATCTGGCCCAACCACTACTCTATTCGTTGGGTTATCCCAGCTTACCGGTGTGTTGCACTTTTTGCCATAAAATGCCTCAAATGGGCTCATCTTTAGAGATGTTTGGTACCCATTGTTATAAGAAAAATCTACTAAGTGTAGGTAGTCTTCCCATTTTGATGGTTTCTCCATCACATACATCCTCAACATATCCTCAATCACTTGATTCACCCTCTCTGTTTCTCCATCTAATTTTGGATGATAAGTTGTACTAAAATTCAAATTTGTTCCAAATCCATTAAATAATTCCTTCCAAAAATTTGAGGTTAATTTTTTATCTATGTCAGACACAATTGTCTTGGGTATGTCATGTAATCGAGAAATTTATCTCATATAAACATCAACAATGTTGGTTGCCTTGTGAGTGAGTTTAACTGGAATAAAATGGGCAGCTTTAGTAAGCTTATCCACCACTACCATGATAGAATCATGTTGTTTGTTTGTTTTGGGAAGTTTGGTGATGAAATCCATTGTTACCACTTCCCATTTCCACTCAAGAATGGGTAATGGTTGTAGAAAACTAGTTCGATGTCGATGTTCATCCTTTACCTTTTGACATTCTAAACATTTGGCAATAAAATCAACAACTTCTTTCTTCATTCCTGGCCAATAATATTGGCTCTTGCTAGTAGTTTTTTGATAACCTGGGTGCCCAGCATAAGGTACATTATGCATTTCTCCCAATATCAGATTCTTTAATTCATGGGAATTTGGTACATAAATTTTGCCCCTGTACATGAGAATTTCATTAGTATCTAGCTTTTATTCTTCAATTTTTTGCTGCAAATTACCTTGTTGTAATTTTGCCACTAATTCCTTGTATTGCAAATCTGATTTGGCAGCCTCTATAATTTTGTCTTTCAAATCAGATTGGTACATTCCAATGGTTTTAGAATGCAATTCATGCACTCTTTTGTTGAGTGCATCAACCACTTTGTTCTCTTTTCCCTTGATATGATTTATATCAAATTCATATTCACTAAGAAATTCTAACCATCTACGTTGCCTAGCATTTAGAGTTAGCTGATCAAATAAATATTTCAGACCATGATGGTCTGTCCTCAGCTCAAACCTTTTCCCCATGAGGTAGTGTCTCCATTTCCTCAATGCAAGATACCAGATATAATAAATACGCAGAACAGAAATAAAATGCTAGAAATGGCAGAATAACAGTAATATAACCAGCATAATCTCCACAATAACACAGAAATAATATGAGAACAACCACTGAAATAGCACTTTGATTCAGAAAGCAATGTTCACAAGCCTCTTTGAGGGGGCAACCTCCAATCGAGCAGCGCTCTATTACAATAATCTCCAAGCTAGGGTTTTCATACCCTCGACCCTTATTTATACTAAATATGTCTATTAAGAGAAGCATCTAGAGGAAGATCCTTCTAGAAGTGAAAGCTTCTATTAGGTATTCTTACATCTGCCTTATTTTATTTAATTGAAATGCCTTATTAATATTGACCTTTATTACATTTGAATACATTGATCTACCTATGTGCGGGTTAGGACCTTAACATGTTCGCCCCCTTAAAAATAGCCTTGTCCTCAAGGCTTGAGATGTGGAAACTGTTACAGAATGGTAGTTGGTTCCCAAGTGGCATCTGCTAGAGTCATATCTTTCCACTGTACTAGCACTTCCTTGATGGTTCTCTGATGCAGGCGACGCTCACGCTTGTCCAAAACTGCTTCTGGCTGTAGCCAAATGGATCCTTCTTTAGCCAACTCTGGAAGGTTGGTTTGAATTCGACACCTGGTTCCAATCACCTTCTTCAAGCATGCAACATGAAAAATAGGATGTAGCTTCGACTGACTGGGCAGAGCTAACTGATATGCGACTTGTCCCACGTGCTTGAGAACTGTGTAAGGACCATAAAATTTGGGCGCTAGCTTCTGACAATGTTCGGCCTTGAGGGAAGTTTGCTTATATGGTTGCAGTCACAGAAACACCTGATCCCCTTCTGCAAATTGACATTCAGAGCGACCTTGATTTGCTTCCTGCTTCATGCGATTTTGTGCCATGACCAAGTTCTCTTTAAGGGTACGAAGAATATCCTCTCGGACTGTAAGTGTTTGGTCAACCGCCTGGACCTTTGAGGTACCCGGTAAGTATGAGAGAACTGAAGGTGGCTTCTGTCCATATACCACTTCAAAAGGAGTCATGCAAGTGGTTGTATGGTATGTAGTGTTGTACCACCATTCGGCTAGGGGTAAGCATTAAGCCCACTGGTGTTGTTTTTCAGAGGCAAAGCACCTCAGATATGTTTCCAAACACTTGTTGACAACTTCCGTTTGACCATCTGTCTGGGGATGATAAGTTGTGCTGAGATGCAATTGTGTGCCTTGTAGCTTAAACAGTTCTTGCCAAAAATTGCTTGTGAAAGTTGGGTCACGATCAGAAACAATAGAGTGTGGCATGACATGAAGCTTGAAGACCTGTCCCATGAAAATTTGAGCCACCGCGGATGCAGTAAATGGGTGGTGAAGAGCGCAAAAATGAGCATACTTGGAAAGGTGATCCACCACCACCATTATGACTTATTTATTCCCTGATTTGGGTAAGCCTATAATAAATTCCATAGAGATATCCTTCCAAATAGCAGGGGGAATCGGAAGCGGTTGGAGGGTGCCCGGAGATTTGACTATTTCTCCCTTGTTGTGTTGACACACCTCACATTCAGCGACAAACTTATGGATGCCCTATTTCATACCATCCCAGAAAAAAGAACGTTTGACCCTGTCATATGTTTTGGTGAACCCTGAGTGCCCCACTATGGGTGTAGCATGAAGCTCAGAAAGTACCGTGGATTTGAGCTTGGATTGTTTACTTAAATACAACCGGCCTTTGTATCAAATCTCATCCTGGAGCCATGAGTACCCTAGGGGAGCCAGAGCCTTGGTCTGCAATTGTTGGATCAGATGCAAACTTTTGGGATCTTGAAGCCATTCCTGGCGCACAGCTTGGAGCCAATCGGGTACAATGAAGGAAAGAGAAAAAAGGGATCCTTCATCTTCATATTTCCAGGACAGTGCATATGCCACGACATTGTCTTTGCCCTTCTTGTAAATGATCTCATAATCATATCTAAAGAGCTTAGTCAAACATTTTTGTTGCTCCTGGGAGGAAATGCGTTGTTCCAGAAAGTACTTGAGGCTTTGATGGTCGGTCTTAATTTGGAAGCGTTGCCCCAAGAGATAAGGATGCCACAGCTCAACGGCATGCAGAATCGCCAACATTTCCTTTTCATAAATGGGTTTGCCCAGATTCCTTTCAGACAGTTGCTTGCTGGTGAAGGCCAAAGGTCGACCCTCTTGCATCAGGACAACGTCGATTCCTTTCCCGGATGCATCACATTCCAACACAAAGGTCTTTGTGAAATCGGGAAGGGCCGGAACCAGAGTGGTGCACATGGTTGTCTTCAAGGTTTGAAAAGCTTGAGCAACTGCTGGAGTCCAAGTGAAAGAGTTCTTTTTCAGGAGAGTCGTGAGAGGTGTTGCAATCTTTCCATAGTTCTTAACAAACTTGCGATAATACCCTGTTAGGCCCAAAAATCCACGCAATATTTTGAGAGTCTTTGGGTGTGGCCAGTCTTGCATAGCTTCAATCTTTTTCGGGTCCACCCTGACGCCATCCTTTCCCACCAGATGACCCAAGTATTCTACTTTTGAGGCACCAAAAGCACATTTAGATTGTTTCAGGAAAAGTTGGTGCTGAGAGAGTAGGCGAAGAACTTGATCCACATGAGTAAGATGGTCTGTCCAGGTTTTTCTATAGATGAGGATATCATCAAAGAAAACTAAGACAAAATGACGGAGAAAAGGGCGGAAGACATGGTTCATGAGGCTCTAGAAGGTGGAGGGCGCGTTACACAAGCCAAAGGTCATGACAAAAAACTCATAGTGGCCCTCATGAGTGCGAAACGTTGTCTTGGGAATGTTTGCCTCTTTCATACGTATCTGGTGATAGCCCAAGCGAAGATCAAGTTTGGTAAAGAATTGGGCGCCACTCAATTCATCCAGGAGGTCATCAATGACAGGAATGGGAAATTTGTCTTTGATGGTCAGTTTGTTGAGAGCACGGAA
>ML837334.1:25709-37923 GCA_009831015.1 Picea engelmannii | reverse complement strand
TTCCAACACCTACTCCCATGCTCAATTATGAGTCTTGAGCAAAAAGTTATGGTTATTTGAAAATTGTCCATTAATTTTTATGTTCACACTTCAACTTGGCGCAACTCTGCATTGTAATTATGAATTTTTTCACCTACTACCTTGGATTTTTCGTAGGAGCTCAATTGGGTTTCTTCATATACCTATTTTGGACAGTCTGTCCAATTTTCACCTCTTTCTGGGTTCTGGGCTACTAGTTATGACCTTCTGAAGTTTTAGGCCAATTCGTGTTTTTGGTCTTGAATGTTATAGGTACCTTCTTTTCCATATGAAACATTTTTAACATGCCCAGAAATTTAATTCAGATCTAGGAATGTCTTTTATGGCTCAATATCTTTCCATTGACTACTCATGTGCCTCAATTTGATTCTGGAGCAGAAATTTATGGCTCTTCGAAGTTAGTTGGGTCTTAAAATTTACCCTCCATTGTTTGTCCTGTAACTTTCTCATAAAAGCTCTATTTGACGAACAATTTACACCATTAGAAATCTCTCTCTGTGCTCTTTTATTTCGGCTACAAAGACTAAGTGTACCTTGGTACACTTTGTTCTCGTGGTTTTTGAGTAGCTAAAAACATTGCTAAGGGCCTAAAAAACGCGCTTCAAAAAGATGGCGTTCAAACAGTATAAAATGTCGCGGAAATTCGTTGGTTTTTTGTTGTTGTTCACCATCCAAAAGACTTTGCGTGCACAAATTTCAACCTGTACACCCTTATTTAGCATGCACAACAACACCACAAGGTAATTCATACTCTGCGCACCTATAACCATTGCGCATCACTTCTTTTCCGCACCAATAACTGACGCGCACTACTTTTGTGTCGCGCGCCAATATTCCACACGCAAAATTTTGGTTCTTGCACTAATACCTGTTGCACGCAAAAATTTGTGTCGCACGCCATTTTTGTGTCGCACGCTAATATTCTGCATGCATTTCACTCTACGCGCTGCACCATGCCAAATTTTAGTACGTCCCCACCGCGCAACAATAGTCTGTGTGCACCATTAACTAAATTGTCGCGTGACAACATATACCCACATTACGTGCGCACCAACAAAATTCCGCTACACTCTACCAATACTACTTACACCACACACCATTATTATGTGTGTGCACACCGCGCGCATCTTATTATGCGTATGCACACCATGCGCCAGTCTTAAGCATGTGTCACTCAATTTGCACCGCGCAATGCTAAATTTAGCGTGTGCACCTGCATGTCAATATTTTTCCTTGCAACGCCAAATTTTAGCAAGCACGCTCGCACGCCAATATTTTTTCGTGCGGCACCAAATTTTAGTGCGCGCACCAGCATGCCAATATTCTTCCGTGCAGCGCCAAATTTTAGCACGCGTGCCCGCACACCAATATTTTTCCGTGTGGCGCTAAATTTTAGTGCGCGCGCCCGCACGCCAATATTTTTCCGCGCGGAGCCAAATTTTAGCATGCGCACCAACACACCAATATTCTTCCACATATCATAATATTTTCACTGCGCATCATGCATTTTTTGTGCGCCCACCTGCGCACATTCATTTTTATGCGCATCAATTCCTCGTGAATTCCGCTGCAGAAATTGGGGCTTTTACTAACTTTCCCCCCCCCTTTTTTTTTTTAGCATAGACATTCTGCAACTATGAAATTTGTTCAATTTCACCCCGATAACACCAATTCAACCTCTTCAACAACAAATCGTTGTGGGTTGACATTTCTGGAACGAATTTTTCTCACACTCAATTCACGAATTGAGAAGTTTAATTACTAATCTCGCTTCATCTGTCATGGCTTCACTGTAACTTCAAATTCAACCAATTCCAGGTCTGAATTTGCTAGAACAGATATTAAATCAATAATATCTCACCACTTGGCTAAATTTCTCAATTTTCCCATGAATTTAACAACGGATTTGGACTTTTTTCCCAATTCTGCGTAATTGTTGTTACTTTTTACCATGGACGCTCTGCAACCAGAAATTTGGCCACTTCGAAATAAATTCTCTATGAAATTTTGATTCAAATCAACTTGCTCGGTCCATCCAGGCTTGTTGTTGAAAACTGAAGCTTTGATACCATGTTGTAACATCCCCGGCCACCCAGGTCGGGCCATGCTACTCCAGAAAACATTTTCATTCTCTGATACCATACTGTAACATACCCAACATCCAACTGAGCTATGCCACATAAATTTTTTGAACTGCATGCAATTAAAACATATACACACAGAACTCTTGCGGAAATTTATATATAAAACGTAAACAGACAAATACATTATGTAAATGCACACATTCATATTGAAATAACAATAAACATAAACATGCAGCATATACAGGCAATACCATAAATATAAAGACAGTTATAAACCACACATAGGATAAACCCATAAAAATAAACACGTAAATAATAATGCAGCAAGTAATTTATCACACAGTTGACACTTATCTTGGTAAGAATATCACCAACTACATGCAGACCTTCCACGAACCTCCCAACCTTAGACCACACTGCTTATCACTCTCAGCAGTGGGTCACCCTCAAGCTGGGACTAAACTCCACCTAGGTAAAGGGATTCCTAACCAGGATGATGTATCACAGACAACAGGAAAGACTCTGTCATAGGTTCCAATTCAAACTAACAGCCTATAGTCCCTCATTCCCCACATTCCTGTCCCACCAAGTGTGCCCCTTCTCTGCTCAACAGTCCTTCGGTTGCCCCACTTCCTTTCTGGGCTTCAGCAACAGGCTAGACAAGAAGTCTCAGAGCCCTATAGTTGTAGTTTAGCACCTTCAGAAATCAATTCCTAGCAATTCTCTCACCTTGAGAGATTGCTCACGAGCCTGACAACCCGCCTCTTCAATATCCCACGGGCCTGACAACCTACTTCTTCAGTCCAACTCCTAAGCTAACCAGCTACACAAACATGTATGGGTACAGATATAGGTTCAGGTACAGTGACAGGAAGGTACGGAGGACAACAAACTGTGTGAGTGAATGATCCTGGGATGATTGAATGGATGACTGAATGATGGAAGGACCCGAAAAATGAACTAAGTCCAAACTATATGTATGCATGTTCCCAACTTGACACTTGTCATGTTGGGAGCTACTTTGTCCCACTTGTCCCCATCCTTAGAACTTAGGATAAAATAATTTTCCATACTTTATGATTTAAGGAATACTAATATAATATTCATTTTTGGCTTAAGCTCCCTAGATTAGCCCTTTTTGCCTTTCCCTAACTAGTGGAGTTTAGTCCCCCATACTCTTTTATCGTGGTCGGTTTGCGCACAACGATGTATTTTATATTAATGATGAGACATATACAAAAATAGGTTCATTGGCCTTTAACATCTAGGCTCTCCAATCTAACTTAAGTTGTTGAGCACGATATCCTAGAATCTGCACATTTCATCATTTTACTGCACAGTACATGCGCGCATTGTACCATGGAAGGTGCATACAAAAATGATATCAAACAACTCACCAGCTTGCGTACATTTGTATTTACATTTACAATTGGGTTCGGCCTAGGGATATTACACTACCAACATTGTCCAAACAAAATGAAGAATGATGGTCTAGAGCTCCCGCAATCGACGCCAAAAAAACTACTCCAAATGGAAAATCTCCAAGTGAAAAAGGCAAGTGAGAATGAAAGGTGAAATGAACTAGATTTTTTCACCCAAATGGTTTTTAACCACTTTCAAACTAGTTTAATTTAAACCTTTTCACATTAATGTTTCCTTTTATTTGGTTTTTTCCACAATTTTCGTTGGTTTTTAAGGAATTGCTGACAATTTTTTTCCCAGAATGTCTTTTTAATACAATAACTTAGGAGGCGAAACTTCTTAGTGACCTTTCAATCCTTTCAAGCATACTTCGTCATTCTTTGAGCTCACTAAATCATGAATAATCGTCTATTGGGCGATAGTTTACCCCTTTTTCAGTCCTGACAGACTAACTATGAAAAAGGAATGCTCTGACCTCTTTGGTTAGAAGAGTTATCCTACGCATTATTTTATGCTTTTTCGGGCCTGGGAGACTAAAATTATGAAAAAGAACATCCACTGAGTTTTCTTTAAGTTATTTTCAACCTAAAACAAGAAAAACCATTGAGTTTTCCTTCATTGGACTCATAAAACCATACATTGAAGGGCCCATCTAGGAACGAACCCTTACTTTTTCCAGTTCATTAAACATAGGAAGAGGAACTTATTGAAGGTGAGTTATATCGAGTACTTGTTATCCTCCTCGAGCTCATTAAACAAGAAAGAGGTACTCATCTATTTGGATGGGAGAAAAAATTAAAGGAAGTGGTTCAAGTGATTTGAAACCCTTAAAGGCAACTTTCGTTGTCGCCCTTGAACATGGCACCCATTTTCATCTCGCTTCAGATTTGGTCCATCCACTCACCTCTGATTCATACCAATCCCATGAGTCATGTTACTCCTTTGAAGAGTGCCCCGGTGATCATTGCACTATGTTTTGGTCCTTTTCTCAAACGAGTCAAAGTTGCCAAGTCTTGTGTCATGCCTCATAATGTTCAAGGGAAGTATTTTCATTTCATACCAACCATCTACAATATTACCATTTTTCATTCATGTGTCAGTCCACATTGATATGATCCACCATCTCATATCACTTTCCTATGACAATTTTGTGTCGATGATGGGGGATACATCGAGGCCTCCCTTTGACGAGTCTTTTTCCTATTGACTTCAACATATTATCTGGGAATTAGACTTAGAAACACAATAGTACCTTGGAACCTACATGCCTCAATGGCAGGCATCCTCGCTTTCGCTAGTGGGTTTACATAAATGACCCTTGATCGATTGATTCCACAGATGTTCGACTTCATCCCATTATTCACGTTCGTAGGAATGTACTATGGGTACCTTGGGAGTCCTTGACATCATTGGTGATTTCCTTCACACTTGTTAATGATATACATCAATGACTGGTAATCAAGCAGTTTCTACCATGTTCGACATCAAAACATTTATTCACGTGGACAGACTCGTACTTTTTTGGGATCGGGGCGAAGACCCTGGGTTGAGTACCCATTGTGTTTCATACTTTTCCCAAGTTGTGATGGAGATAATTTGGTTGATATGAATAGATCCACTTTGTATTGGTCCATGGATATGTTCTTGTCATATCATAGCTCCACTGTGTATTCTTTCATGGCTACGATCAGGTCATGTCATGGAGGAATTGATCCACATTGTATATTTGGTGGCCATATCCATAGTCGATATCATTATGGATCTGCAATGTATTGGTCGGTGGCCATGCATTGAGTCATTTATATTCCGAGCATAGGTATGCCTACCTCGGGAATGAAACATATATTGTTTGATGTTTTTTTTGTAGCTTCTACCAAGTTCTCTGACTCCTTCACCCTTGCATTGAAGAATCTATAAAGTGTTTCGGCCATCGGTTTCCTCTTCTGACTTCACATATTGGGGGGAAATCTGTTACACATCAAATGTCCACACTTGCATAATGTGTCACATGTGGCGCAAATGTCACATCCTAAGTGTCATAAGTGTCGTAAGTGTCACAACTAAATTGTCGCAAGTGTGGCAAATGTCTTAACATTCTGCATACACTTTTAGAAAGTGTCGTAACTCAATCGACATCATATAAACACTTGTCACCACCCCTAAATCATGTTGGAAGGAAAAGCTCCATCATTTGGTAGTTGAAACATACCTTTTACCTGGGATTTTGACCATTATTTGAACATTTAGGAAGACTGGTGCTCCTTTGCCTATGCTTATGGGGGCACCTACACCATATTAAGGGGGCACCATGGCACTCTATCTTCAACTTTATGGGGTACCATTGTTGTTTGAGGGAATAAAGGTAAATCCCACCTTCTTCTAAGTGACAACTCTAAAAGGTTGGAGTTTGTTTGGCTGGAATCCTACTCCATGGCTCTCTCTAAGGAAATAATCATAACCTATGGAGCCATATCCTCAACCTATTCCAAAAATACTCAAGGTGGTTGAGCCTCTCAAATCCTAGAAATTGGAGGCATTTCCATGGTGAAAATGGGGGAAAGAAATCAATAAAGTATCATCATTTTGATCTTGGTTCATTCGTGCAAGGGTTGGATGAGGAGAGCTTGGAGAGGTTGTCGCATCATCGATCATGGTTTGTAAGTATTATCTTTTGGGTTCTCATTGAATATACTTGGCCTATTTCCTTCAAGCTTGTGTATTCTTTCATATGCTTGTTTATTGTTGCTTTAATCTTCATAGATGTATTTGTTTTACCTAATAAACTAGACTAGGATATAGTTGTTTCTCTTTGTTTCCTATTGCAGGTATCAAGTTGCGCCAGGGGGTTTGAAGATCAAACTCACAGATTGGAAGCAACGAGGACAAACTTCATAAAAAGGTACACCGTGCCCTTTCTCCCTCTCTCTTTCTGATTGGTTAAAATGAGTTTAAAGGGATGTTAGTGTCCATTTGTAATGTTTATGTCTTGGTATAGGGGGTCTCGTAATCCAAGGGAAGTTTCACCTATCCGTAGGGGAAATATTATGTAACACCATCAAGGAAAAATTTCCCATTCCCATCATAGATGACCTTCTCCATGAACTCAATGAGGCTCAATACTTTATCAAAATTGACCTCCGTTCGGGAAACCACCAGATACATATGAAAAAGGACGACATCCCCAAGACTGCATTTCACACTCATGAGGGCCACTATGAGTTCTTGGTTATGCCCTTCGGTCTTTGTAATGCTCCCTCCACTTTTCAAGGTCTCATGAATCATGTCTTTCATCCTTTCCTCTGTCACTTTGTGTTAGTTTTCTTTGATGATATTCTCGTCTATAGTAAAATGTGTCCATCCCATCTCACCCATGTAAATCAAGTTCTCCTTCTCCTCTCCAAGCACCAACTTTTCCTCAAATAGTCTAAATGTTCTTTTGGTGCCTCTGAAGTTTAGTACATGGGTCATATTGTTGGAAAGGATGGTGTAAGGGTGGATCCCAAGAAAATTGAAGCTATGTAGAATTGGCCTCACCCTAAAACTCTTAAAATTATGTGTGGTTTTTTGGGTTTAATGGGATATTTTCCCAAGTTTGTTCAGAATTATGGAAAAATTATGGCTCCTCTCACAACTCTCCTTAAAAAAATGCTTTCAATTGGACTCTGGCAGTTAACCAATCCTTCCAAGCCTTGAAAGAAACTATGTGCACTACTCATGTATTGGCCCTACCTGAATTCACTAAGACCTTTGTTTTGGAATGTGATGCATCAGGGAGAGGAATTGGGGCAGTCCTCATGCAACATGGATGACCTTTGGATTTCACCAGCAAACAGTTGTTGGACCAACATTTGGGCCAATCGATTTATGAAAAGGAAATGTTGGCTATTTTGCATGCAGTGGATCTCTAGCGCCCTTATCTATTGGGACAACGCTTCTAAATTAAGACGGATCATCAAAGCCTCAAGTACTTCCTGGGACAATGAATTTCATCCTTGAAGCAACAAAAATGGGTGACCAAGATGTTTGGATATGATTATGATATTGTTTATAAAAAGGGAAAAGAAAATGTGGTGGTTGATGCTCTTTCCATGAAATATGAAGACGAAGGGTCCCTCTTTTCCCTCTCGTTCATTGTCCTCGACTAGCTTCAGGATGTTCGTCAGGAATGATTGTAAGACCCTAAAATTTTTGGCCTAATCCAAAACTTCAACAGGATCCCCAAGCTGCTCCAAGATACTCTTGGCATAATGACTTGTTTTTCTATAAAGGTCGTTTGTATTTAAGCAAACAATCGACACTTAAATACAAGGTGCTCTATAAGCTTCATGCTTCACCTATAGTAGGCCATTCAGGTTTTACCAAAACTTATGAACGGGTCAAATGATCATTCTTTTGGATGGTATGAAACATGATATATGCACCTTTGTGGTTGAATGTGATACATGTCAACGCAATAAGGCAGAGACTTTCAAACCTCCTGGTACAATCCAACCACTTACGCTTACCCAAATTAGGCAATAAGTCAGTCATCATGGTGGTAGTGGATCATCTTTCCAAATATTCTCATTTTTGCGCTCTTCAACACCCATTCACATCATCCACAGTGGATCATTTTTTTATGGATAATATCTTCAAACTCCATGGAATAACTCATTCTACTTTTTTTTACTGTGATCCCACTTTTACCAGCAATTTATGGCAAGAATTATTCAAGCTCCAAGGAACTCAATTGCATCTCATCACAACCTATCATCCCCAGACTGATGGCCAACTGAAAGTGGTCAACAAGTTCTTGGAAACATATTTGAGGTGTTTTTCATCTGACAGCCAACATTAGTGGGTTCAATGGTTACCCCTATATTAATGGCGATACAACACCTCTTACCATATTGCCACTGACATGACTCCTTTTGAAGCAATCTACGGACATAAGCCACCACTGGTCCTCCCATACATACCAATTGTCTCCAAGGTTCAATAGGTTGACCATAATCTTACCATCTGCATGACCATCCTCCACTCTCAAAGAAAATTTGGTAATGGTTCAAAACCACATGAAGCAACAAGCAGATCAGGGTCGTTTTGAATGCTAAAGGGGATCAAGTGTTTCTCTGTCTCCAACCATACAAGCAGACGTCACTCAAATCCTAGCAGTGTCAGAAATTTGCACCAAAATTTTATGGTCCTTATACTATTCTCAAACACATGGAGCCACTGGCCTATCAGTTATATTTTCCCAGTCACTCCAAGCTATATCTTATTTTTCATGTCTCATGCATGAAGAAAGTGATTGGCGCCAAATTCCACACGCAAACTAGCCTACCAGAGTTGGATGAAGAAGGTTCTATTTGGTTGCAACCACAAGCCATCTTGGACTAATCCGGATTTATGTAGGAACACAATGAAATATAGAAATACACATAAACGCAGAGATGCAGCGGAAATAAGACTTCATTTCATTAATAACAAATGACTGAAAAATGCTTACAGACAGAATGGAAATAAACTAGCTAGGGCGCTGGTAGCTTATCTCTGAGAAGAGATGTGGAGGCTACTAGCCTCTGAACTGCTTGTTACAATGAGGCTCGAAGGCCTATATATTACTGAGAAACAATGGAAAACCCTAAACATCCAAAAACCTAACCCTAGGAGATGAAACGCCAGAATATGGGGGGGTAAATTGGTACATCAATTTCCCGGGGTTGTAACTTTGGCATACTATCTTTGTTTGACACACATGATACATCGTTAGAAAGATCTATCTGAGGACTACATTTTTGACAACAAATATTGAGTTGGAACGAACTCATATTTTTTGAAGCATTCATGCCCAAAAAACGTCATTTAGGGCCTCAAAACAGCTCCGGAAGTTCAGGACCCGAAGAACTGCTAAAAATAGTAAATTGTGCTACAATTAAGGAAACTGAAAAACTGAAAGAAATAATGGTGTGGGTCCAAGTGGAATAGGCGGGTGGCCACCAATATCCACCTGGATCAATCCTCCCCCCTTAGGAAGCAATGGTCCCCATTGCGTTGAGTTCCTCCATGAGATGAGGAAACTTCTATTGAACTTGGTCCCTAGTGAGCCACTTGCCCTAATGAAGGAGTTGGCCTGCTTTGACAACTCGATATAGTTGGATCCTCTGTTGGTGGGTGTTCTTGATCTGTGTGTCCATAATTCGATCATTTGTGGCTTGTTCCATGCAATCTGGGTTTAACTCTGTTGGTGTGAGTTGTTCTACCATGCCGGATGTGTCTAGTAGAGGTGGAAAGTAGGGTCGAAGGCGGTTCACATTGAACATTGGGTGCAGACCAAGGAATGGTGGAATACCGAGCTCAAAGGCATTGTCCCCTACAACCTTGGTGATGGTGTATGACCCATATCAGAGCGGGCGAATCTTGCGGTAGGGTCCAGCGAGGCGCTCCTTTTGCAAATGTAGCCACACTTTGTCGCCCACCTGGAAGTTGTGTGACACCCGATGTTGATCATGTCATTGCTTGTACTTAGCATTGGCTCTGTCCAAGATGTCATGAACTTGTTTTCAGATGTGCTGAATGCGCTCAATGAAGTTGTTTGCCTTGTCAGCCTCAGACTGGACATGGTCTAAATCTTCCCGAGTAGCCGCAAATGGCATGGCTACGTCAATGGGACATAGTGGCTGGAATCCCAAGCCCACTTGAAAGGGGTTGTGGCTAGTTGAGCTATGGAGAACCCAATTGTAGCTGTGTTGTACATAGGGGAGGCTCTCATCCCATGTGTGCGGATGCTTTGAGTTGTACATGCGCAGAATGTGTACAATCATCCGGTTGACGACCTCTGTCTGGCCATCAGTTTGCGGATGGAAAGTTGTGGACTTGGTGAGCTTGGTGTCCAACATCGACCAGAGGCTGGACCAAAATATACTAAGGAACCTGCTGTCCCGATATGAGATGATAGACTATGGGATCCCAAAGTGTACCCACACTCATTCAAAGAAGAGTTTAGCAGTGGCTTCTGATGTGATATTCTTCTTGCAGGCCATCATAATGGACATCTTCGATAATCGGTCGACGACCACAAAAACACAGTCATTGCCATGCTTAGTAGAAGGAAGGTCTGACATGTAATCCATAGAGATGGATTCCCAAGGTTGACTGGGGGTAGGAAGCAGAGTATAGAGGCCTTGCTTATTGATGGTCGGTTTGGCAATGGCGCAAGCAGTGCGAGACTTGATGTACTTCCTGACATCCTGTCGAAGGTTCGGCCAATAGAAATACTTTTGCAGTACTGCCATGGTTTTCTCGACCCCGAAATGCCCAGCAACCCGACTGTAGTGCGCCTCCCAAATCATCTTGGCATGCTCGCTTGAAGGAACACAAAGGTGTCCCAGGTGACAAAGCAGGGCATCCTGGAGGTGAAAATTGGGAACTTGCTTACCCTCCAAGAGTGTATTGTATGTGTGGCAGAATTGTAGATCACTTGTGTAGAGAAGCGGCCAATTGGAAGTCTCGTGCCCACAAGAGTTGAGCATAATGGTTAGCGCCACGATGGGTGGTCGACTGAGGCAATCTGCAACATTATTGGTGTTTCCTTTCTTGTACTTAATGTTCAAATGAAACTGTTGCAGGTATGTGGACCACTTCTGATGGCGATCGTTCTGGAACTTCACTTGTGTCTGTATGAACTGCAGGGGTCGGTGGTCTGTGTGGATGACCGTTTCCTTTCCCAAAATGTAATGCTTCCATTGCCGACAAGCCTGCACAATGGAATACATTTCTTTGTCATAAGTAGGATACTTCTGGACTGTGTCGGAAAGTGTCTCACTGTGATATGCCACTGGATGCCCATGTTGAGTAAGGACTACCCCAATGGCATAATCAGAGGCATCTGTCTCAATCTCAAATGGTTGTTGCAAGTCTGGTAATGTGAGCACTGGTGCAGAGCAGAGGCGATGCTTCAACTCCCCGAACGCCTTCTGTTGAGATTCATACCAAAAGAATTTTGCTTTAGCTCCTCCCTTGGTGACTTGACTCGAGGACCAAGTGATATGAGACAATCCCAACACAAACCTACAGTAGAAATTGGCAAGACCTAAAAAGTTGGGGAGCTCTGTTAGGGTGGTTGGGGCTGGCCAATCCCGAATGACTTGGATCTTTGCTGGATCCACATGCACCCCCCGCTCATCAATAATGTATCCAAGATACTGAACCTGGGTCATGCCAAAAGTGCATTTCTCCAAATTGGCACACAACTTGTGTTGTCGCAGTGTTTGGAGGACCTGTCAGATGTGGTGGAGGTGCTCTTCCCAAGTATGGCTGAAGATCAGAATGTCATCCAAGTACACCACTACAAATGAGTTGGTGAATGGTCGTAGGATGTCATCCATTAGCCTCATGAAGGTTGCAGGGGAATTCGTCAACCTGAATGGCATGACCAACCATTCGAAAAGGCCCTCCTTCGATTTGAAGGCAGTCTTCCACACATCAGAGGGTTTGATTGGTACTTGGTGATACCCCGACTTCAAGTCGATCTTGCTGAAATATTTCTCCCCCTTGAGTTGGTCCAGAAGGTCATCAATCTGTGGGATCGGGTACCTATTCCGAACAGTGATCTTGTTCAGTGCCCGATAGTCAATGCAAAGTCTCCAAGTCCCATCCTTCTTCTACACCAACACGATCGGGCTCCCACA
>ML837334.1:0-18515 GCA_009831015.1 Picea engelmannii | reverse complement strand
TCAATATCCTAAAATTGCACAAGCTAAATTAAGAGAAAATAGAGCTACACACTTTTGCATGCCATACCTAACTATAGTATTTATCAAATTAAATGTATAGTAAATTATTTACAAAAAGTTATTGTAAAACCTTACCTAACAAAGATGTTTTCTCGCCTTTCCACCTTTGCATGTAAAGTTGTCCATTGTTCTTCCAACATTTGTATTTCCTTCCTTGGGAGATCGTACTATTTCTGAATCTATTTTCTCTCCTCCTTTACCTCCTAAATCTTGCAAGTTACAACCTTTAATTGCACAAAGGATGACAAAATGGAATTATTCTTTACAAAATTGGCATAGGAAAAAACTATACAACGTTCTTTCCAAAATCCATAACAAAATGTTATGTATTATTCACAACATTTTATTGTATTTTAACTACTTTAAGAAAATGTATTTTGATTTAACTGTGTTGTAACTCAATCTACTAAAAAGAGAATTCCACTCTAAAACAAATTAAATATCATAAATGGATAGTAAATTGTCGACTAAAAGTTATGTGTAAAACTTTACCTAGCAGAGTTTTTCTACGATCTCCACCTGACAATAAAGTTAACCAACATTATTCCAATGAATATTTCAACCAATGCCATCCATCCTTTCAGTGTGTGAGCGTAATGGCCCCAGTTTGCTTCCAACCGAGGAGCAAAGAACCCTAGGTGATACCTTCCAACTACTGACTTTCAGGTTCGATTGTTTGGTTTTGTCAGTATAAATTAATAAGTTTATCTATGTAGGTAGGTCCTTTGCTTAACTCTTCAAACATTTGTTCCTACCTTGGAAGATCATAATATTTCTGGTTTTCTTTTCTCCCCTTCTCTAAGTTGTAAATCTCATGACTTACACATACAGTAAAGATAACAAAATGAACTACCCTACTTACATAGAAAAAAATATGCAACTTCTTTTCAAAATACATAACAAAATGTCGTGTAATATTGAAACATTTTTAAAAGTATAAATGCATTTAGAAACTTTTAAGTTCTCCCATACAATTTTGTCACATTTCATAGTAAAATTTTCAAAAAAGATAAAATGTTAAGAACATATTTAAGTAAAAATATTAAGTTGTCCAAGAAACATTCATGGCATAAACTATTAAATAAGACGACACTTCAAGACATGATGTATAAAACATGTTGTTCAATTTTGGCTTTTGATACTTTAGACTTATTATGGTTTTTTATCCTTTATACTTTTTTTCCTTTGTGGTTCACGACGTGAATCCCCCTACGTCCACAATAATCCCCCCTGAAATTTGAAGAACATAGGAGGGTTAAGAATTTCGATAATATTGGCTCATAGAAAGCAACATGTCGCATAGACTAGACTCGAACCTAGGTGGGAAGGAGAAAACTCCCCACCCCAACCAATTGAGATACAACCACTTGACTCTTTAGACTTATTATAGATAGTTGACACACATAAATTGTATTTATACAATTTCTTTTTAAATCCACAACACAAAGCCATACAACATTTATATGAATAAAAACATTTACCAAAATCTTTCAATTTCTTGCCTCCACACTTTGAATTTCTTGCCCCCGCATTATGAGGTAAATTTCCCATTAATTTCTATTGATTTTCAACTTGATATTCATTATCCCAATGGACTTACTCAAAATAGTGAAAACACATATTTACGCAGTTTCTTTTCAAAACCCATAACAAAATGTCATATAGCATTGTACAACACTTTTAACAATATTTCATAACATTTCCCAAACAAATTAAATAGTGAAACGTATTGTTGCAAACTATGCATTTATTCTACAGATAATCATGGTAGAAATTTTAAGGTAAGCCATTCATTTTTTGCTCTTAGCCATTCTCTGTTCCAACTTAAACTTGGCAACGTTAAATAATCATTGACTCTAGTGTTTTCCTTGTCAAAAGTGGAAGTTAACTTTTAGTTCATGGCACATTTCATCGTAATCTTTTCGAAAATAATTGCTAATATGCAAATATTCAGTTTTTCCAGACACATTCATGCCAAAATAAAACAGGACAAACCGTAGAAGGTTGCATTCAAGAACCTAAGCTTTTAGGTGAGGCACTCATTTTTGGCTCCAATTTGGGGATGTGCTTCTCTGTTTTGGGATCCCGGCAGCGACTACGTCGAATTTTGTTGGAAAACATAGCCAAACGTTCAATAACCTTGTAGTGTTATTCAAATAAAATCTTATCAAACAAATGCATACCTTAATGTAATTTGGACCTCTTAGTGCCTGATAGAGTAAACTGTCAGGTTATTTTAACTATTCTGATTATAATTAGTTGCACGAAAGTTCAACTATTATGATTATGCTTTATGATTCTCGTGGTTTTCTAGGAATGTAGAGTCGGCGAGTGGTTCCCTTAGTTTTTTCAATGGGAGAACAATAATGGTTCACTTCATTGTTGTTTTTTTGACATAAAGTTGCCCCTGAACGCATGACCTAGCGGATCCCACATGTCTTTGTGCACCCGGATCAAGCATCTTTATCACTTGCAAGCATGCTCGCCACCCTCAAGAATGTCAACTTTCCACTCCCACTCTGTGCTATTTCTCCCACCATCGTTCCCTTCCATATGTTGACCGACGGGCTTGTCCCTTCCTCCATCTACCTCTGAAGATCACCATTTCCTGCAATCCCTTCCTCCAGATCCTCATCGATTGACAGCAATAACTGCTCATCTCCAAAATATTTGCATCCCAAAACCCGATGATCAAAGTGATGGTAAATAAACTGAAAATAATGTATATATCTCAAAACAGGGTAGCATGACAGCGAATAGAACCGACCCATAGAGGTAGTGTGCGATCTCATTCGTTGATAGTGTACACGTTGGATACAACTACTGGAAAATTTTCCCTCCAATAAATGTATCGGCCGCATTAGCATACAACTTTGGACTCTTTATATTCGAACTGATTATAGGGAGGAATCCACAATAGGGTCTCGTTGATTATATCAATCTTGTAATCTATGTTGAACCTTGTGATGCTTTGTTCCTCTAAAGTGCAACTATATTTTAGAATACCTATAGATCTTGTTTAAAAACTTTGTACAATATTTATGTTGGCATTGGTTGTCAATAGTGAGTTTTCTATTTTTCCAGAAGATAAAACAATCTATCCCTGCAAGTCTTAGAAAGTGGCCATCTGCCTGGAATAGATATCAAATTAATATCATGCATTCATAAAGTCAATTTACAATTAGAATGCTATGTTTGTTCTATACAATTTAATGTTTAGTCTTATTGAGTGATTTAGTGTATTATTCTCCGTTACAAAGTAGATTCACATTGTTTCCTTAGTCTCTCCACATGTAGCATTTTATGTACATTTTCTCATTGTGTTAATTGCAACTTGTGAAACAGGTTGCAATTGGTGCAGATGACAAATCAGGCTGGGATGAGATACTAGATTCACGACTTAATGGAAAATGTAATATTGAAGAAGTTTGCAATATGGAAACTCTTGCATACAATTATGTTCGCAAGAATCCAAGGAAGCGACCAGCTATGAGAGGCATATCACAGGCTTTGGAAAGATTACAAAAGACAAAACACAATTATTTATATAAATCCCAGGGGTCTTCAACCATAATAATAGTTTGGGGTTTTGGCTTCCAACATTGTTTGGGCATTTTTCTGAATAGATTTGATGACGAAGAATGCTAGTATTGTTCAATGGAGAAAGGGATACACAAAGCTTCAACAGACAAATAACCACACTGCAAAGAGATTAATCAATAGGACTATTCGCCAAGCTAATTCGCTATAGAAGACCAAGTACCTTCCATGGTTGATCCATTTACGTCGAATCTCTATGAAAGTAAGCGGCTTGAGAAAGAGGTTAACTGGGAGGAAATATTCGATTTTCAAAGGATGGGAAGTTATTTGGTTTATCGTATATGGCATGGCATGGAATAAAAATGGAGAGGTGGTTTAAACCTCACCCCTGGATTTGATTTGAGTTGTTTAAATATAAACAAACAGAAGGGAAAAACACAATAAAAATGAAGTCAAATGGCAGATGCATACGCATACATACCAGAGTGGAGTAGTAGGGATTTCATTTGTTGATGATTTGGGAAGTACCAGATTTAATGTCTTGATATTATGTCCAGAGCAAAGAAGTATGGCTTCTTGACTTTTATTGCATGGGCATGTTCCACTCTATGGAAATGTAATAGACGTGTCAGTGATTGAGGCTCTTATTAGCCTTGTGTAGGCACCTTCTGCCACTGCAATAGAAAATCAGGGATCTATATTCACAAAGATTGGAGGCAACATATTATGATCACATATTGATTTCCTTGGAGACTAAAGCTCTATGTGATTCAAGTGAGCATCTAAGTCAAGCCTTCTCATTTGTAGTAGGGATTTCATTTGTTGATGGTTTGGGCAGTACCAAATTTAATGTCTTGATATTATGTCCAGACCAGAGAAGTATGGTTTCTCAACTTTTATTGTGTGGGCACGTTCCACTCCATGGAAATGTAATAGATGTGTCAGTGATTGAGGCTCTTATTAGCCTTGTGTAGGCACCTTCTACCACTGCAATAGAAAACCAGGGATCTTTATTCACAGAGATTGGAAGCAACATATTATGATCACATATTGATTTCCTTGGAGACTAAATCTCTATGTGATTCAGGTGAGCATCTAAGTCAAGCCTTCTCATTTGCAGGGGAAGGGAATTATGAAGTTGTAGAGAAGATAGAGCTTCAGATAGCCAAGTTAAACAAGTTAGATAATATATCATAGAAACATGAAGTTTGATGATGTCTAGATGTAAGATGAGATGGTTGTGTCCAGAGTTTAGTCAGTGGAGAGGTACCTTCCGTGTCGAGGATCCGCAACGCACATCATGTTCTTAGAGTCCCACATCTGTTGTGTGAGCTCTGGAACGGTCAATGCCCTGTACTGCTGGGAGCCTCAAGAGGTCATGGGAGCGAATCCCACCATGAAGAAATGAAGGCGGGGGAATGGAATCAGATTCACTGCAAGCTTCCTCAGGTTTGAGTTTAGCAATTACAGAATGCTACTTTTATACAACATATTAATTACATAATGTTGGGCTCATTCAAATCATTTGGAGATGGATAATTCATTCATGAATATTTCATTGATGGTGAAATATTATCTTCCATATTTTTCAAATGAGGACAAGGCTTTTTTCCTAGGGCACGCACCGAACCTTCAAATTAGTCAGAGTGAGTGGGGTCACATTTACAACAAACCCCATACCCGTCCATTCTCACAAACGATTTAGCTTCACATGATCTACAATATTGTAAGGCTTCACATACTCTACACTAATGTACTCTCTTATGATTCCCTCTCCCCTAGTCTTTTTTTTTTTGCATGTCAACATGATTCAATCTCGGATTGCATGCCTTGTCTCTTTGCATTCGGATTAATAATTTTAACATAAAAAATTACTTTAAATGAATAAGGTGCACCGAGAAGCCCAAGAAACCCATATTTTCATGACCAATTACAGAATTCCAAAAAGAAAAATACCAAGCAGAGTATATATTTCATTACAAATATATCTACAAAATGTTTGGCGTCTATGCTCATAAAACGACAGCTGCCATGGCTCAAGCTCTCAAAGTAATTAAATCTATGAAAATGTTGTAAATCTTTCCGTTTTGAGATCTCGATGGTAGTTTACAATTTCCACCCACAAACCACCAGACTAAACATAATTTTATCAGAAATCATACTTACTTCCTATAAGAAATCAACAACCCCTTTTCTGTCTGGGCACTTGAATCCCATGGACTCGAAGAAATCAAGCACATATTCTCGAGGTCCTTGATACACCACCTCTCCTTCAAACAGTAGGAAGATATCATCAAATAGCTCATATGTTTTAGGGGCAGGCTGCAGAAGAGAGATCGATATTTTCGCATCAAATAGATGGATAACTTGGCGGAAACATTTGATAATCTAGGAAGTCGTAGCATTATCCAATCCTATTGAAATTTCATCCATGAAAAGAACTTTTGAATGACCGACCAAACAATCAACAAATTGCCTTGGCACTACTACATTATTCAAATACAATTTTTTTGTGGTGCCAAGGAACTATTCTTGCTTAGCCCACCTGTGGTAACTCTCTTCTTCTGGCCCCCAGAGATTCCATGGTGCATCTGATCTCCAATCATTGTGTCTGCACAAATGTCCAAGCCCAAAATCTGGAAGAAACCAAAGACATCGCAACCTATGTGAATAATTTGTACGCCTAAAAAACCTTAAGCATCCGTATTCCATAAGCCTGAGATTTTGAAGAATAACCTTTAACACATAGTCTGTGACAAAGTTAGTCTGTTGTCCCTCAATTGCAGTTTTCTGTAGCAATAAGAAAAATCAAGTTCTGCAATATGTGAGAATTTCGAAACCCGAAGACTTTTGGGGGCCTGCTTCAGCAGGCAAGATAGCTAGCTTGAATGGAAAAGACGACCCACCTGGGACAAAACATGTCTTTCAGGATTTGAATCATGGTAAGAAACACCCTGGTCTACCATCAAACCAAAACCCCATTGAGGAACACAAAGGTGTTCAAGATTTAATTGAGGAATTCTGAGTATAACCATTTCTTTTTAGCAGATATGCCTACCTTCATGAAGACATCAACATCCAAATCTGGTTTGATGCCTGCCTCCTTTTCACGTCTTGAAATTTATTGCAACATCTCTAGAAGGTAGTTCATAAACATGGGCTCAATATTCAATGGAAAAAAGGTGTAACTTCGAGAAAAAACTAAACAAACACTCACCGTATCTTTTCCCGACACCTTGGCAACGCCCAGAGAAATCCAATGTTTCCCTTACTGTCATTTCACAAAGGTGCAAATCATGTTGGCTAATATAAGCAGACGTTCTTTGAGGCACAAATTCATTTAATGAGTGTCCAATGTAGGTTACAGCTCTAGTAACCTGTAAAAAGGAAAAAGAAACAATTTGTCTGTAATCTGGCTTGTTGTTCCTTCGCCCGAGCCGCGCATCGCTTACCTAAGCCATGATCTATCGAAGCCAAAGAAGCCTTGCTTCTCTTTCTGGGATAGGCCTCTACTGTCGTTGACCTGCAAGGCTCTTCCCATCACTCCACTCGTGGTCGCAGAGATTAAATAGTTCAAATCTCCAACTGCAAAACCAAACAAACTGTAAGCCCTAAAACCCATATAAGAAATTGACAAACCCCGAGCCCAATTAAACCATCGATAAACCCTAAACCCTAAGCCCAATTAAACCATCGATAAACCCTAAACCCTAAGCCCAATTAACCCATCGATAAACCCTAGACCCTAAGCATAATATGAAAGAATGTGAGATTCAATGCTACTTATAGCTAGGAGTAGTGAGCTTGAGTGTCCTGAAGAAAATTTCATACAGGGCCTCATTGTCGAGAACCATACAATCATCTGTGTTTTCCACCAGTTGATGAACAGAGAGCATTGTGTTGTAGGGTTCCACCATTGTATCTGAGACCTTGGGAGAAGGGAAGATAGAGAATGTGAGCATCATCCTATCTGGGTATTCTTCTATGATCTTGGATATGAGCAATGTGCCCATTCTAGACCCTATTCCACCCCCGAGACAATGGCATACTTGAAACCCTACATGCACCACAAAACCCCAAGACCATTAAATCAAAAAAATCAATACACAACAACAACGAAAACCTGGACTATTTACATAAAGAAACGTTAATTTACCTCAACAACAATGGAAACATGGACTATCGACTTAAAGAAACGTTAATTTACCTTGGAGACACTCGCAGTTCTCAACCTCTTTCCTGAATACATCCAGCACAAAATCGGTGAGTTCAGCCCCTTCAGTGTAATGGCCCTTGGCCCAGTTGTTACCAGCTCCAGACTGGCCAAAAATAAAGTTGTCAGGCCTGAATATCTGACCGTAAGGGTCTGATCTCACGTTGTCCATGGTCCCAGGCTCAAGATCCATGAAAACAACCCGCGGAACAAACCTCCCACAGCTCGCCTCATTGTAGTACACATTCACATTCACATTGTTAGTAGCGATGCGAGTTATGAAAGCAGGGGAAAGGAAACACCGAAGTGAATTGGGGTGGTGACGTTGTTTAAATACCATATAATTTTGTCTTTGATGGAAAATGAATACTTCACAAGGTCCATATCTATTCCACATCTCGCAAAATATTTTCAACAATTCTGTAACTCAAAAACTAAATCACCCAGTTGCAACAATCACAAATATGTAATTGATTTTTCCAAAGAAAAATGAAAGAGGAAGAAGAGACATGTAAAAATATTAAAGTTACATTTCTTATTAATCCACCCTACAAGATGCAATCTCAATAACATTGATATAAAGTGCATAATCAACCAGTAGTTGTTGATGCGGTCTTTCCTAAAAAACAAAACATCGTTTTCTTAAGTTGTGGGCAGAAAAAGTCATGGTTGTAATCTACAAAATTGACTCTCCTAAAAGCCATAACATCGATTGCTTAAGTTGTGGGCAGAGGAAGTCACGATTCTAAGCTACAAAATAAACTCATGAATTGTAACTACAAAATAAACTCATCATTCATGACTTATTGATCAATTTGCAAAAAAGAGTATTTTGGATGGGATTCTAAGCTACAAAATAAACAGATGAATTGTAAGCTACAAAAGAAACTCAATATTCATGACTTATTACTCAATTTTCCCCCAAAAAAGAAGAGTACTCTAGATGCTTTTTGGGCCATAAATTTGAGAAAAGGAAACCGAGTATTCCCTATGCTTTTTGTAGGGTTTGAGAAATCTGTGATATTTAGCTCTTAAGTCCCTCTCAGGATGATCACAGGTCGAGCATATGGTGAAAAAACTCTCCATCGTTCAGTCTCGGTTCAAATCACATTTACTCGGTCTAAAACAAATTCTTGTTGGTAAACTGCTAAAAACGACACAAAACACAAGCAATCAACCATTTCCTTGGGCAAACTAGTCGAAAATCCACCATATCCACGAATAACACAGAGAACAATGGTCTGATCATACCTTGAGCTTAAACGAAACCTACCCCAACCGTTTTTTCACACTGTGACAGTCTTTCTTTCAATATAAACCCGTCCTTGCTCCCTCTTTTTGAAACTACCTTCAGATACGAAAAGAATCGTCCGAATTTGAGCTGAAAATGCACAAACAACATGGACAGTTCCTGTTTCAGTAGGCAAAGCGTCAAACGGCCCAAAATACACACCAAAAATAGCATAAATATTACTTGCTTGTATGGATTCCACTCTTCATTGTGCACAAATCCAAGGCTTGTAGATCTTCAGGCTGTCATTCTCGAGCATTAAATTAGTAAATTATGTTGTTGCGAGGCCCTCCCCTTTAAAAACGTTTTTAAGGATTTCGTTATCAACTAGCATTGCTTAAGGAAGTCACAGAAACCTGGAAGTTGCCACTCGGGCTAAAGAAGGAACCTAACAATTGTTGCATTGGAGTCGGTGAAGTCGATCAAGTAGAAGATAAGGATAAGATACGTGGAGGCATGATATTGACGATTGGTTAATGAACATGTGGAAAATTATTACAGGCGTTCGACAGATGACGAAAGTTGAGCAAAAATTCCCCTATATAACACCTTCGGTGTAAATATATCGTTATCATATAACAATAAATCTTGAAATTATTTATCATATCACAATAAAATAAATCTTTCAGAATTTCAAGGGCCTTCCTCATAAAATAACAAATCTTTCCTAAAGAGACTTTTTCATAGAATCTCAATGGCCTTTCTCATAAAAAAAATAGATATTTCATAATTTCAATGGCGTGGTTAATAATACCACTGAAATTTTTGGTCTGAGTTAAACAAGAAGTCCACTTTTTCCGCCAACCAACACGGCAGTGGAATGTTTGATTTGACAAGTTCACTTTTTTGACTCAGTTTTACAGACATCGGAATTCTAAAAACACCAGTGACTTGTACAGGTATCCTAAATTTGATAATTGCCTTTACTGATACAGTGAGATGTGAATAAGTGGATTTTAATGGAGCCTTAAAACTTAATATAATGGGGAACGTTGAGCTTCTCCTTTTGCTAGGCGATAAGGAGAAGTTCAGTGTTAGGGTTTAGTACTATAATTTAACACTGGGGTAATAAGGCAACAAGACAATAGTTAGTGGCATCTAAGTGAACATATAGAAACTACAACATGTAACAGTCCTCGAAGATCTACAAACTCTTTTACCCAAACACTAACTTTGTTTTGGGTTTCATGGGTTTGGGCAAGTGCATTGCATGTTTGATTAGGGTTTTTTGGGACTCAATTGCGGAACAGTCAACTTCACAGTTCCATGAGGAAAATTTTGAAATTCGTAGTTGAGTTGTCTCTTCTTCTTACCCCATTTGTTGCTCTTCCTCATCCTCGTCGTGCAAGAAAGCTTCTAGACTCTTGGGCATTGGCTGAGGTATTTTCGCCTCTTCTAATATTTTCAATATTGCATCGATAGGCTGGGGTGGGTTGTTGGCATCATCATCATGTGGGAAGCCGACATCTGCCCATTCCATGAGTTCACTAGGCAAGCTCTTCAAGAACCATGGGTGGTTCCTTATCTCTTCGATAGTGATTCTCTATATGCAATCCAATTAATAAAGCTAGTATGAGGAAAAACATAAATCGTCTAAGAAAAAAACCAAAATGTAAAAGAAAGAAAAACTACCTTGGTGGGATTTGCTACAAAAATACGGGCAAGAAGCTGCTTACATTTGGGAGACACGTGTAAATAATATGGAATCATATATTGTACGCTCATTATAAGTCGTTTTGAAGTTTTTACGGTCGTTTTGATCTTCGAATGGGAACGTGCCCACTAACATTGCATACAGAGTAACTCCACAAGACCAGACATCTGCAACCTGAGAAAGAGAAACGTCTCACAATTAGACTTGTAAAATTTAAATGCGTCTATGAATATTTTTTAACTAAGAAGAAGGTAACCGGATCGATTATGTACCTTGCCATCATACTCTTGACTGGACAAAACCTCAAGGGCGATGTAAGCAGGCATCTTGATGGTCGATTTGGGTCCAGAATGAAACACAAGAGATTGAACAAAACACGACCGTGAGCTCGGCGTCACGAATTCTAAAAAATTAAACAAAACCCCAATGGTAAACCTAATCAGCTCACCTTTGGGTATACGAAGTCACAAATCTTGAGCCGGGGCGCGGGGCTGTCGTCCAGTAACGTATTTTCCAGCTTGAGATCGCCATGGCAGACATTCTGCGTTTGCTTTGAACTTTAAAGAAATAGACACAACAGTATTTGCAGACGACAATAAAAGAAGTAACGAACATTAAAGAAAAATCAATGACGGTGTTTGCAGAATAAAGATCAAAGAAGAAAAAAACTAATGCATACCATGGAATGGTAGTGGCTGACTCACAATATGAGTTATTCGAACAAAGATCTCGCCTGGCATCTCACGCGATGTCATTTATTAGACGTGTGATGTCGTTTATTAGACGCAATCCCGCCCTGCACAGAACGAGAATTAAATAAAGCTAAAACCCACTTCGTCCTCGTTAAAGCGTCCGACGTTATGAATGCGACGGAAGAGCTCCCCTTTGTCAGCGTACGCCAAAACTATGGCCCGGTGAGTGGGAGTCAGCAATGCCTGAAACACAAAAAACAAAAAGCAAAAGAAATCAAAGCAACCGATCTCTCATTCCTTTTTTCCACAAACGTAGGGTTATGACAAGGGTTCTATCCATCCCTACCTCCTTGAAACGTATTATGTTACGGTGCCTCAGTGAACGGTGTTGTACAATCTTGCGTGCAACATTCTCGTCTATCTGTAAACAGACCAATCCAGACCATCACATTACAGGAGAATAATAGCAGATCCCCCAGACAATAAATAATGGACGCGGACAGACAAAGAGTGAATAAGCTAGTGAATCGGTGACTTTGGCCGCCACTGATGGCAGTGACTTTGGCGGCTACGTGTCATGTATCCATACGCTATGGACCGATGAAAATGTGAGAGTGAACTCCTCCTAAAAGAATGCTTTCGGCGTAACAAGGAGGTGGTCAACCCTAATCTAAAAGATCAAAAGTATCGCTTTTTTAGTGAAACTGGGTGTTAGACAATTCCCAAAACACCGTGGAACGCAAGAATCTGTCATTTTTGTGACACTAAGAGGGTTGAAGATGAAAAGCATTTTCTCCTGGAGTGCATTGAGTATTCTCAAATTAGATCACAATTTCAAAATATCTATCACAATACTGACCTCCCTAACCTCCTAAGTCAACAAAACTATGGTGATCTTGGAACATTTATCACAATGTTTTTTTAGCACGGAAATAAGATTCTAAAAAAATCTAAGTAATCTCTTACCTTTCTTAAAATCCGATAATGATGATCATCATTTATTGTGACACTAAGAGGGTTGAAGATGAAAATCACTTTCTCCTAGAGTGCACTGCTTATGCTCAAATTAGATCACAATTTCAAAATATCTATCACAATACCGACCTTCCTAACCTCCTAAGTCAACAAAAATATGGTGATCTTGGAACATTTCTCACAATATTTTTTGGGCACTGAAATAAAATTCTAAAAAAATCTAAGTAATCTCTTACCTTTCTTAAAATCCAATAAATCATGAACATCATTTATCATAAAAAATAATAATTTAAGAGTTAATAAAATGTTGGGATTTATGGGTATTTTGCAATAGGAGAGGATTATGCTTGAATACTACCATGTTTTTAAATCTTGATTTGAATTGCATATCTTCTCTTATCAACATAAAACTTGTCAAATGAGTACGTACTCGTTAAAAACTTAACCAATGGCATACCTTAAATTGTGTGCCATACCATGACCCGATAGTGATCCATCACTACATGTCCAGTCACTTCAATAACAACATTGGTGATGGTTTCACTGTCACACTCTCGAGAGGGCATATGAATTAAATATATAAACTTCATTATGATAATTGATGTTTGTTTCCAGTTATTATTATTATTATTTTTTAAATCTTATTTTTGTCATTGACCCAACCGCCTAGACAGTCTCTTACGCCCTATAAAGAGAGAATATTATTGCTACTGAGCGAGAAACAAGATTGTAATTGTCGTTTGGACGACACCGAAGATAAGGCAGAAACCATGGGTTTTACTCAGATTGATGCAACACTTGAAAATTTCTCCACTGCCTTTGAATCCATCGAGACCAACAATGACAAGGATCAAGTAACGTTGCTGCTTTTCTTGGCGGACAAAGATCCTGCTTCAGGCCTTAGCTGGTGTCCAGGTTCTCATTTCTAATTACTTCAATCCCTTTATGTTTTCGCGAATTTATCTTCTATGAGCACAAACCCAGAAACCGACGCTGAAATTGATAGTAAAATAAGCAGTAAAGGGGACCCTGAACTTAAATTTTCGGACATTGTGATATTTATATTTGCAGAAATCGATGGTAAAATTGAAACCCTTAACTTTAAATTTTACAGATTGTGTTAGGGCAGAGCCAGTGATTTACAAAACACTGGAAAAATCCGAGAAGAATACAGTTCTCCTCAGGGCCTTTGCTGGGAACCGGCCTACATGGCGAAACCCTAGTCACCCGTGGAGGGTGGATGAACGCTTCCGATTGAAAGGGTTGCCTACCCTTATCCGTTGGAGAGACGGAGCCATTGCAGGGCGCCTGGAGGACAACGAGGCGCATATTGAATCTCGTATTAGTAAGCTGCTTGAGTAGGATTTATAGTTGGTAGTATATTAGAAAAACTTACACTGTTAAATTAGTGGACAATAATGCAATAAGAAACTGGCATATGTAAATACATATTGTATGAAATTCAGTAATTTATTGTGTACTGTGAGAATTTGAGTTTATGTCTTCCACAAGATGGTTTCGTCTTATGGGTAATGCGTTGTAGGTAAACTCGATACCATGGTTGGCCAAAGATCAAAATATAATTCTGAATCATTGTCGACACCCACATATGAAGTGTATATTTAGCACGAGTTCTCAGACTTATTTTAATCAGTGCTCAGAAACAGATAAACTACCCTTTATCAGAAGAATTAAATCTTATTTTAGTTTTCTGGTTCTTTTATCTGCATTGTTTTGCTAAGCGGGTGGTGTGTCAGTATGGACTCTGGAGACTAGCTTCCTGTTTCATGTTTTACTTCGTGGTCGTCATGGGCATGATTAGTTTTGGGGTTTATTATTTTCATAATAGAGGGGAGTTTCGATGGTTTGGCAAGAGTGAAGTTCATCACAGATGCAGCATTTGAAATAGAGTTTTACCAGGTAATACAAGAAATTTACCTGGTTTATGAGGATGGAGTTAAGACAGATATGAAGGAATGAAATATTTCATATATGAACGTTCTACTGAAAATTTAGTTTACTGTTTAAAGTGAGGTATACATTGATTATAGATGAATTCTCAAGTCTGTAATCTGTTGAACTTTCAGTATATTTTGTTCAAAAAAAGCTCAAGAAAACATATAAATTGACATGCAAGATAGACAAATCTCTGATACCAAAGTACCATAAACAACCAAACCCATCGAGACTTGCCCAAAACCCTGAATATCAAACCTATACTTTAAACCCCTAAAGTATAGAGATTGTGAGACCGAACCAGGAACATAGGCTAAGCAGGACCAAAAGCACAGCAGTTAGTTTAACCCATTCAAAATAAACATGTAAGGATTGCCCATGTGCGTCTCTTTGCATCCCTTTGGATGTGCAGACATTATAGATGTTTGGAGAAAATCAATCAAGTGGTTCTAAAGTCTGCTATATAACCATGGTAGGTGGAACACATGGAACACTTTGCGATAGCCACTTGCCACTAACCATATGATGATTGTTTTGGCCTTTTCCTTGCAAATACTGATGGAGCTAAAATCATAGTTGAAGAAATATTTCTTATATTAGAGCCTTGGCATGACATGCAATATGCTGGTTAGCAGTTTATATTGTGTCTTTTTATCAAGTAAAGATGTGAGTATAAGTCTTATAGAGAGTTGTTTCCGAAGGAAGGGTTCTAACAATTTTTTGGCCATGTTAGGCTTGAATGCCATTACTATTGATGTCATTGCCGCCATGGCTATAGTTTTTTCAGTAATTCATAATATTAATGCCAACCAAAAACAATTTGAATTTCTTTGTCCATGGTTTCTTTAAACATTCTTGTTAATGTAAATAAAGGAAATTTGAATGGGCATTTTTATTTTTCCTTGTAAAAATTTACTTAACAAGTAATGTTTGGAAGGCATAATGGACTTTGCAGAAGATGCTCTTCATAGCAATTTCTTGTCCTTTTCCTTTGTTGAGAATTGTTGTATATGAAGTACACATATATTCTCTAGCAATGCTCTCAAGTAGAAGATATTTTCTCAACCATTTGTTTAGCCTTACTATCAATTTTATTGTGTTGTGTTTTTGGGTAAATAAAAGAAGTTTATATTGTCACATGATATAGATTTACATGTAGGAAAGAACATATTTTCCAGAATATAGTACAAAATGCCTATTCTGATTAGCTTCACTTCTGCTTGGATTTACTTGTAGGACTGGATGATAACCACCTATATCCATAATCTTTTTTTTCTTATAGTATAAAAGTTTGTATATCCAGCATTTGTTGCAGGTAATTACAAACATATATTTCTCACGATTTGATCAGTTGATTATAAGCGAGATGCAAAAATTAGTTTCCAGGAACTTTCAAAATTCATAGGGGAGGTGTACGTTTTAATCCTGCTATATTTTGATGAGGCTATTTTCCGCATCTTCTTTGCAGGTGTTGTTTTGTTTGGTATTGCTCCCTTCCCCTACTGCACCCTTAATATTTGATGCTGTTGTGCTGAAGGATGAAATCTTGGGTTATGGTTAGAACCTCCACTTGTATCTCAAGTGGACAAAATCATGCTCTATTAACTTTTCTAGCACCACTGATTTTTGCTTCTGTCCCACTGACTCTTTTTGACATACTCGGATGTTTTACTCGGATGTTATGAGTGAATTTGAAGTCGATAACTACAAACATAGTGACCTATTCTTGTGCCATTCACATTAGAAGATCCTCTTACCAATGTAGATAGAGGGCCTCCTTATACAGAGACCTCTGCCCTCTCGTATGTCCAGGGTCTGTTGGAACAAATAACAAATCCTCACCCTGATTTACAGACAATGTATTAGAACGCCTTAGCATTCTCCCTTCTCTTTCCCAGTGATCATTTCCTTCACTGTCTCTCTCCTTGTCAAGTATAGCAAAAGAGGCTCCTCATTAAAAAATTCTTTCCTCATATTTTTTTTCCTTTAATCAGAATTATTGTGTAAGTTGGTCTACAAGTTAATTTCCCAGCAATGCTCTCAAACAAGAGACATTCTTAACCATGTGTCCAGCTTCTCTATCATTTTAAATGTATAGATATTTCAAAGTAAAGAATCTTTTATATCTTCAAACTGCATAAAATGTCTGACACGAACAATCATTTTTGTTATGGTCTGTTATGACTTGTTATACACAAGTTCAACAGACTCATTGAAATTTACTTTGTCACACTGGACTAAACCCAGATTCACATAAACAACTTTAGCAGCCTATTGGTCCTCGCTCATATGTCTCAACTTATAAGTAACTCCAACACCACCGACCTCAGACATAAAGCTTTGAAAACGACTTATTGAAACCAATAATGCAGTTTTTGATTAAAATACATGAAATATGTATAGATTAAAATTTAGCTATCACATTCCAAACACATCAAACAAAAAGATTCAAGCATATTAATATAGTTCACTTCCATTACAAAAGATGCATAACATCTCACATTTTAGAAAAGTTGTGTAACAGATTGCCGAGGGATGGTTTGATCTCATAGGCACAGGTATTCTTAAATGAATGCAGCCATCAAGATGTGGTAATGACAAATGAGTGAGTCATGGAAGCTCTGTCTCACATAGTTAAAAAGTAAATTTTAACGAGTACTTGGTTAGTTCCCCACTCTCGTTGCATGGTTAAAATGTAAATTTTAACAAGTACCTGGTTATTCGCCACTAGATCAAGGGAAAACGATGTAAGTTGTAACAAGTACCTGGTTACTCGCCCACTAGATCAAGGGAAAATAATGTAAATTGTAATAAGTACCTGGTTATTCGCTCACGGAAAATAATATGCTAGTACAAAATACTTTGTTGTCTCTATTCCAATCAAGGTAAAAGATATGCTGTTCAGAATATCTGCAAGGAAAACACTTATACCATACTCATAAATTTGCCTTGTTGGCCCAACCAGAACAAGGTCTTCTTGTTTGCCCCCCCCTATTAGATTAAGGGAAAATCTATGCATCAATGCCTCTTTATTTGTTCAGAGATCTGTGTAGCAAGTCCTCTTTGTTAACCCAAACTCAATCAAGGAATATGATACGCTCTCCAAAAAGTGAGGCAACAAGGTTCTTAATATCCATTTCAAGAACACACTCTCCATGGGTAAAAGTAAAATAATAAAGATTCCAACAAAGCACAGAAGGAAGCCAAGGCATATAACAAGAGCAAACAGCATGGAAACCTTTTACATCCCATGGTGGCTAATAACTAGGAACAAGTTGGTTCGTGAGATCATAATATAATTTCTCCATCTACCATATTATAATTTCTCTTTTATAATCCATAGGCATTTATAGCCCAAGCGCACTTTTTATGCACAGTTTTGAGTTTTAATTTTATAAAATTGGAATGTCGTCACCCTATATTTTTTTTTTATGTGCACCTTTTTATGCTGAGTTTGTATTGTATAAAATTGGAATATCATCACCCTCATATTATTTTAATATATATTTTTTTCCTGATAACATTACATGTGAGTTTGTATTTTATAAAATTGGAATATCATCACCCTCATATTATTTTAATATATATTTTTTTCCTGATAACATTACATGTTTTCCAGTATCAAATTGGGATGATATAGGGTTGTCGTTAAAGAATATGATAGTTATTCAATTAGTTTTGCTTGTAGGATGCGGTATATTTTTCCTGATAACATTACATGTTTTCTGTATCAAACTGAGATGATATTTATTGGTCTTCATTTTGACTTATACTCTATAAGAGGTGGATGTACACTCTTATTTGCATTGTACGCTACTTTATTTTTAAAAGCATACATGATGTAGACTCTCACTTTCCTTTGTTTGTAAAATCAATATTATTTGCAAAGATCAGAGCAAAATCACAGCCTTAACCGGATAAAATAAAATTAGAATCCCTTATAGACCACTATTAGTAAATATATACAACACTACAAAGCCCCATGAAATTCTAGTGGTAGTAAGCAATAAATGAACCTCAATACTTGCCCTTGCCAGAATATAGATACTATATCTTAATTTGAACAATGAAAAGCTAGTTAGGATAAGTCCTCTCAAAGAGGAGTTGAAATTGAGAGCCATGAGCAAGAGGTGG
>ML837333.1:55937-67544 GCA_009831015.1 Picea engelmannii | reverse complement strand
GATGTATTGTATTAATGTAATGTATAAATTAAAATATTAATTTACATTAATATATAAAGTAACTTATTAATTGAATGATACATTAATAATGTAATGTATTAATTAATTTTATACATTAATGTATAATGTAAGGTATATTAATTAATTTATATATTAATACATTAATTAATTCATACATTAAATACATTATTAATAATGTATTTATGAATATTATTAATACATTAAGATATTAATATTTATATCAATATTAAAACATTAATATTTATTAAAGTATTAATATCTAAATAAATAAATTATTAAAGTATCAATACATTAATAATGTGTATAATGTAAAGTATTAATTAATTTATCCATTAATACATTAATTATTTTATACATTAAATACATTATTAATAATGTATTTATTATTATTAATATTGTTAACATTAAGTATTAATTAATTTATACATTAATACATTAACTAGTTTATACATTAAATACATTATTAATAATGTATTTATTAATATTATTAATACACTAAAATATTAATATTAATATTTATAATAAAACATAAATATTGATATTAAAAACTAATTTTAAAGAATTAATACATTGAAAATGTATTGATACTTTAGTAATACACTATTAAAGTATTAATACCTTAATAAATGCATTACTAAAGTAACAATACATTATTAAAGTAATAATACATTAATACATTAGTAATACATTATTAAAGTATTAATACATTAATACATTAATTTACAATGATCATGCTTGACTATGGTTGGCCATGATCATGGCTAACTTTGGTAGAACTTTGTTGACTTTGGAAAGGAAAGGTTCACTATGGTTGACATGGTTAATTATGGTTGATCATGACCATGGTTAACTTCCATAGACCTTCACCATGGTTAACTTTTGTATACCTTCACTATGGTTGATGTTTACTATGGATGACCTTTAGTATGGTTGAACTTGGTTGACCATGAACATGGTTGACTCTGGTTGACCATGGCTAACCATGTTTGACAGTTGTTGTCCATAAACGATCATGGTTGGTCATGACCATAGTTGACCAAGACTACAAATGACATTCAGATAGTGAAATTTGGAAGTGTTTGTCACATTATGACGACATGATATTTGTATAACATTGCAACAATGAAGCTATGTTGATGACATTGTGCTGACGAGGCTATGTTCGTCATATCGTGAAAATATGGTTATTTTCGTGACATTGCAAGGGAGGGACTAAGTTCGTCAGATTGTGATGACAAGATATTTGCATCACAATATGATGACAAGATATTTGTATCATATTGCAATGATGGGGCTATGTTCATCACATTGTGACGACAATATATTGTTTGTCACATATTGACGACGATGGGGATATTGGGATGAGGAGTTTAGGTTCGTCACATTGCAATGACATGTCATTTAAGTAAAAATTGGCAATGTGATGAAGATAAATATCGTATGTTCATCGTATGTCAAATGGCTATGTGATGAAAATAATACATTAATTTACAATGACCAAGCTTGATTATGGTTGGCCATGATCACGGCTAACTTTGGTAGAAATTTGTTGACTTTGGGAAGGAAAGGTTCACTATGGTTGACATGGTTAATTATTGTTTACCATGACCATGGTTAACTTCTGTAGGCTTTCACTATGGTTAACTTTCGTAGACCTTCACTATGGTTGATGTTCACTATGGATGACCTTCACTATGGTTGACCTTGGTTGACCATGAACATGATTGATTGTGGTTGACAATGGTTAACCATGTTTGACAGTTGTTATCCATAGGCGACCATAGCTGGCCATGACCATAGTTGACCAAGACTACGGATGGGATTCAGATAGTGAAATTTGGAAGTTTTTGTCACATTATGATGACATGCTATTCGCGTAACATTTCGACAATGAAGCTATGTTGATGAAATTGTGATGGTGAGGCTATGTTCGGCATATCATGACAATATGGTTATTTTCATGGCATTCCAAGGGAGGGCATAAGTTTGTGAGATTGCGATGACAAGATATTTGCATCACAATATGATGACAGGATATTTTCATCACATTGCAATGATGGGTCTATGTTCATCACATTGTGATGACAGTATTTTGTTTGTCACATATTGATGATGACGGGGATATTGGGACGAGAGGTTTATGTTCATCACATTGCAATGACAGGCCATTTAAGTAAAAAGTTGCAATGTGATGAACATAAATGTCATATGTTCATCATATGTCGAATGTCTATGTGATGAAAATAAATGTTGTATATTCATCACATAGCGATGACAAGATATTTATTTCGACGACAGGGCAATGTTCATCACAAAGAGATGGCATGACATTGTTTGTCACATTATGATGACATGATATTTGTGTCGCAGACCGTGAGGATATGTTCATCACATTAGGATGACGAGGTTGTTTTCATCACATTGCAACAATATGGTTATGTTCATCACATTATGATGACTAGGTTATGTTCGTCACATTGTGACAATATGGTTATGGCCAGTCATGTTCATCACATTGAGACAATAGTTATGTTCGTCAAGGTCAACCATAGTTATGTTCATCACATTGCGACAATATGGTTATGTTCGTCACATCGTATGTTCAACGTATAAGGCTAGGTTCGTCACATTGCGACAATATGGTTATGTTCGTCACATTTCGATGATAGGACTATGTTCATCACATTGGGAGGGTGGGATATTTGCATCACAATATTATGACTGGATATTTGCATCACATTTCAAAGACAGGGATATGTGCATACCATTGTGACGATAGGATAATTTTTTTCACATATTGACAATGATAGGGATAGTGTGATGATGGGGCTATGTTCATCACATTTCCACGTCATGAAGTTTAAGTAAAAAGTGGTTATGTTATGAACATAAATATTGTATCTTCATTGTATGTCATATGTCTATGTGATGAACATGAATGTCGTATGTTCATCATATTACGACAACAAGACATTTATTATGATGACTGGGCTATGTTCATCTCATTACGATGACAAGACATTGTTTGCCACCTTATGACTACAAGATATTTGCATAACATTGTGAAAAGGGGGATATTTTCATCATTTTGTGATGACAAGGCTATGTTTGACTTATCTTAAGTGAAATTTATGCAACCAATTTCAAGTTAATTGTATTTTCTTTTAATATAATAAAATTTGAAATTTAATAAATTATATCAACATTTTCAACATCCAATTGTATAAAAATGTATGTAGTAATATAATGTTAGGTACCTAACCCCTCACATAGGTAGAATAATATATTTCCATGTAATAAAGGTCAATATGAATAAGGCCTAGCAATAAGGAAAGATAAGTCCAATGTAAGAAGACCTAATATAAGCTTATGTTTCTAGAAGGATCTTCCTCTAGATGGTTCTTTTGATAGACATATTTAGTATAAATAGGAGTCGAGGGTATGAGAACTTTTGTCATGGATATTATTTTAAAAGGGATCTGCTCTATTGGAGGTTTCCCCCTCAAAGAGGCAAGTGAACATTACTCTCAGTAATCAAAGTGTTCTTTCTGGTATTATTCAGGTATCATTTTGGTATTATTGTGGTTTTGTTCTGGTTATGTTGTTGTTCTTCTTCCATTTCTAGCTATTTATTTTTGTTCTACATACTTTTTATATCTAAAATATTACAAGTGGTATCAGAGCACCTTCCTCGGAAGAAAATTGTGGGTTATTTTTTTTTAGGGTAGAGATGTATTACAGTGTCTTTAAGCTACATAGATTTGTCATCACGCTCATAAAACCGCGGCCGGGGATTCATACATGCAGGAAATACAAGTGGTAATTAAGCGTACATTTCTTGGCCACCCTTGTAACCCTTGTTGGTACCCCTTTGAGTGGTAGTGCATCACACACAACCTATATACGGATCATTCTAGATCTCTTGAATCCCTCCATATATAAACCGATCGATCGCCTAACTGCTATAGTGCCATCGAGAACAACACTCGGGAAGATACTCTCTAGTACCTAGGTAGTTGGGTTGATCGGGATTATTTTTGGCACGAAATGAGAGTAGAGATATAATAAAGAAATGCACAGAGATATTGCAGATATTAAATAATATAACATAAATGTATTAGAGATGCAACCATAAACACAGATATACAATAATACATGATTTCTATTAATAAAATAAATGTACAGAGACTGTAAAAATACAGAGTGAAAGACTCGCTAGAATGGTGGCAGCTTATCTCTAAGAAGAGATGTGACGGCTACTCGCATTCACAAGAAGATGATTACAATGAGGCTCTGAAGGCCCTTTTACAATAAACAGGAATGCCAAAAACCCTAGACATCCAAAAACCTAACCCTAGGAGATGAAGCGCCAAAATTCATGTGGGCCCCGTTTGCATAAGTTAGTACATCAACTTCTCGAGGTCGTAACTTTTGCATACGATCTTCGTTTTAGGCGTATAATAGCTCATTGGAAAGGTATCGTCGAGGAGATTAATTTTGGGGGATCAATCATGCATTTTGATATCATTGAGAACCTCAATATCAAAAAAAATTCATTTAGGCCCTCAAAATAGCCCTGTAAGTTAAAACCTGCTAAAAATAGTAAATTGCCAAAATTGCTAGAAAGTTGTTTTGAGCCAGTTGGAAAAGTTGGGTGGACACTGATATCCACTTGGATCAATTATCCCTCCTTACGAAGTAATGGTATTCATTGTGTTGATTTCCTGGGGTAGAAGGAAAAGCGTTTGTTGAATATGCATCTTGGTGAGTTGCTTGTCTTGTTGGAGATGTCACACTACTCAGTTTGTGGAAGTCTATCACGAACCTGTTGAGGTTGAGGCTGTTCAACAAGTCGAGATACATGAGAGGACAGTGTGCAGAAGGAATCTTTGCACTTTGTTGCAACCTTTTCGACCTACTTCTGTTGGATAGAAGGTTCTTGGGGCAAGGTTGTAGTGGTTGCAGTGTCCTTTTGTTCTCCTTTTGAACAGATTGTGAAGAAGTTGAATTTTGCAGTATGAGATACTACCTTGTGACACTTTTTAGGTGGAAGAGTAGTCAGAACTACCTCTGGTATTCTGTAGAGATGACCCCCCAAAGTAATATTGACACTACGGGGTCGAGACTCATAAACAGAATGACGTCTCCACATATATGGTTGGCCCAAGAGAACATCACAGACATCCAGTGGGGAAACATCACATAATACCTCATCCTTGAAGGGTTTGATGTCATTTGATAATCGACACTATTGGTTGACACGAAGATCTCGTCCTTGGTGAACACACCCAATGTTGTATGGTTGCAGGTGTGGTGTTGTCGACAATCCCAACTGTTTGACGACCTTTGCTGAGATGAGGTTCTTCTGGCTTCCGCTATCAACAATAAAATGTAGCGGGGTCCCCTTCACCCACATCTGTGAATGAAAAATGTGCTCCCCCTCTTCAGGATCTGTTGGTTCTTCTAGTTGAATTGTTGTGGTAGTGAAAATAGCAGTGGGGTCCGCGTCAATGATCTGTCCTTTACCATTATTTTCAGAATTAGATTCTGAATCAGGGTTCGGCTCTTTTTCTTTGATCTCAACCACTAATGATTGTTTTGAGCGACATTCATCGGTTTGGTGTCAGGGGATTTTGTGGAACTCACACCATTTTTCGGTGTCCTTCTTTGTCTTCCCATGACCCTTATTTTCCTATGTATTGGAATGGTTTTCGACAAACTGTTCATTAGGGTCATCTTTGTCATACTTTGGTTGTTGTGGATTTGCAGACATGAACTCCCGTTTGTTCTGGTGCTTAAATTTCTTCTCAATTTTAACAACATATCGATAAGTAGCACCGAGTGATGAGATGTCCAGAAAATCCATTTCAGTCTGAATGTATCTATGTAGAACCCCATGGTATTTCAGAACCAAATGCCACTCAGAGTATTTAATACCCAACTTGTTGTGCAAGGTATGGAAGTTATTGGTGAAATTCGTAACTGCCTATCCCCTCTCTTGCCGCAGTGTGGTCCAACTCATGTATTGGTCCTCATAGTTTCCAACAGGGTAATACTATTCCTTTACCGCATCCACAAAAAAATCCCAAGTGGGATCGGCCCCATATATTCCAGACTCCTCTATGGAACTTTTCTCCCAGTAAGTTTCCCACCAATGTTTGACACGAGGGAGAGCTTTAAGGAGTGAGAAGGTGATCTTTTCTTTGTCAAAAAAATTGTGAATAGAGAAATAACCTTCTAGCAAAGTTAACCATTTTTCTACAGCTTCTACATCTATTTGTCCTTCAAATAAAGGAATATCAAAGTTAATTTGTACCTTTAAAGGCGAGGTGCCTCCTAAGTGGTCACTTGATGAAGATGCACCTGACGCTATTGGAAGGCATTGAAGGATGTGGGCAAAATTCTCCATCATTTCGTCCCTCTGTTGCATGAGAGCTTGCTCAAGCAACAGATTGGTAAAATCGTCTTCTCCATCGTTTTTATTTTCTTCCGCCATTGAGGATTTCTTGGGTGTGCGAGAGTGATTGTCTTCAAGAGAGATAAGCTTGAGACCCAACTTTCTATACTCGAACCTCATCGGGGACATGCACTGAAAAAATGATCAAGAGAAGCCTGCTCTGATACCACTGATTTAGATTATCTTTGGCATGAAATGAGAGTGGAGATATAATAAATAAATGCACAAACATATTGCAGATATTCAATAATATAACAGAAATGTATCAGAGATGCAACCATAAAAACAGATATACAGTAATACATGATTTCTATTAATCAAAGAAATGTACAGAGACTGTAAAAATACAGAGTGAAAGACTCACTAGAATGGTGGCAGCTTATCTCTGAGAAGAAATGTGACGGCTCCTCGCATTCGCAAGAATATAATTACAATGAGGCTTTGAAGGCCTTTTTACAATAAACAAGAATGCCAAAAACCCTAGACATCCAAAAACCTAACACTAGGAGATGAAGCGCCAAAAGTCATGTGGAGGATTCATTGTTGGGGCTCAATCATACCTTTGGCTATCATTGAGAACTTGGATCTCTAAAAACCTTCATTTAGGCCCTCAAAATGGCCCCGGAAGTTAAAACCTACTAAAAATAGTAAATTGCCAAAATTGTCATAAAGTTGTTTTGAGCCAGTTGGAAAAGGTGGGTGGCCACCGATATCCACCTGGATCATGAGTAGTACAGATAAGGGCATGGTCTAACCTCCTTAGTTAGTTCCCTGAGATATTGGGCTGAGTACTACTGTTGTACCCTACACATATATCAGAGAGTTATAGCACATGAAAAAACCTTGCCTGTAGAATCCTTGAATACCTAACCCTTGGGATGTAAACGAAAATAGAACACACAATATCTATTGCAGTGCAACTATGTGTGTTTCATTCTAGTTGTGAAATTACTACAAATTTCTTCTTGTTAAGCATTTGGGCATTTCATCACTGCAATATTCTTGAGATTAGAGTATAACTTTGCAAGAGTTAAAAAAAAATATATGGATCTTGTTGGCACCATTATTTGAGACCTATTCCATTGGATTTCTCTCTTCTCCCTTATCACAGTCACACCTATACATTTTCAGCAATTTGTTTTTCTTTTGGACCCTGTTAGCACTAGGAGTCACCTTCAGATTGCATGGAAGGCAAGCCTAGTACCCATCAAGTTATATGTGAATGAAACATTGTTTTAAAGGGTCAAATGGAAAAAGACTCAAATGGTAATGTTCTAACTCAAAAAATAGGGCTAGCATGGACCAACAATTAAGGTCTTGGCTAACTTCTATCAGTAGTTTGGGAGTAAGTATGAACAGAGAGAAGACTTGAGTGAGAGGAGTGTAGGGACTGTTGCAAACATCAGGTCTACAAAATTCTAAGGAAGAAATCTTCTAATCACAAGATCTTCTTGACATCAGAAACTAAAGAAGCTAAATAAACATATGATAATATAATGATCAAACACCCACCATAAAATCACCAAAATAATTCATGTGAATCATTCAAAGCATGAACATTTAGCATCATAAGCAAATAGACTGAAAGAGAAGTTGATTTATATTAGCCAAAAAGTCTTAATTCCAATACATCAGTAGATCATAGTCACTTCATCAAAATATTACAAGTAAAAGGGAGCCTTTCTCAACCATCTAAACCTACTAAAGAAATTGATCTATCTATATATAAAAATAAAGGGAGTCAACAGCTGGAGGTACGAGATGGCATGTTTCCGTTGAAAATCTCTAAACATTTATTTGTTCTAACAACTAGAATAACAGTCTATGTTATAAAATAGGGAAATGTTGGTGACTAATCCAATCATGATTCTAATTGCTTTGATCCTCTTTTGTTTCTCAGCTCTTTTTTTGCCATGTGTCCCTTTGGAGCCTGTATTTGTCTTCAAAATGAAAGTTTCTACTTCTATAACTTTCTCCATCGTCAACTTATCCAAAAAGCTTTTGGCCTAGTCCTCCTAGATTCCTGGTGTTTGCTGGCGATTTCCTTGGGTAGCAAATCTGGGTAGCACACTGTAAAACGGAACAAGGAGAGAAGGTAGAGCCTATAGGTAGTGCCACGGTGTTGCATATATGCGCCAACATTGGTCCTTTGTTGAAATATTGGGTAGCTCCTATAGGTAGTGCCCTTATGTTGTGCCTGTGTGTAAACCTGCTCCCTGCCAAATATTATGTAGCGCCTGTGGGTAGCGCCACTGTGTTGCACCCATATACCAATTCCGTTCTCTGTGGAATATTATGCAACACCTTTACATAACATCACTTACGCTACGTCTCTTACAGGTTTGGGTAGCATTTCCAAAACACAACACCTTTCAATATTGAATATGTACAGAGCAGTGTGTGTCCTTTCATGATGACAAAACCATTTTACTTAGGTGACTTGACCGTACCATAGGTAATTCCTTTTACCACTGGGTGAAGCTATCACTTAGAAAAACTCAAAATCCCTATAGCTAAACACCTAGAAGCTTGTATAGATGGCACATCTAGTATGTGCATATCAATTAACCCTCCCAAAAAGGAACAATTCTCAAAAATGGGGCTTACCATTACTAACTATTTTGTCATTTTAACACTTAGCCTCACACTCTTTCTGGGAGAAAGAGGATCTTCAAATGGCACAACAGACTTCTTCTTCCTAGCATTGACTGGCTTCTTCTGTGTAGCTATGCTCTCCTTAGTTTCACGTTTATCATCCTCAATGGTAGATTCAACGAACACATGTAAATTCCTTTGAACTACCTCATATTGAAAGTGTTTTATCTCTACCTTTAACTTCTTGTTATGAGACTGAAAGCCTCTATTCTGTCTGTAAATATTCTTCTATTATTTATGAAGGGGCAAAGCCTTTCTCGGTGCAAACCTTTCCAAGTCAAGGGTATGATTGTATCCAGCCATGAGCTCTTCCATTTGAGCCAAGTGGACCTTGTCTTCTACTTTAATATGAGTTATTTCCTTCCTTGCATCTCTACGTTGCTTGATAAGCCTTTTGTAGGTCTGACTATCAGGAGGAACAATGGCATGCTCAGTTTTAATAGGATTTTCTTTAGACTCATCTTCCTCCTGCATGGAAAGTGTTTTGTCCACCTCATCAGGTTTCTCAGTGGCCTTACTTTTACCCTTATTTCTCTGCACAATGGTTTCTTCATTTCTTACCACAAGCTCCTCGAAGTGTTTCACAGGGGTTTCCTCTTTTATCTCCAAAGGTATTTTAGTACCTTTACCTTTATGTACAAGGGATTCTTGTTTTCTTTCGATAGGCTTCTCAATGCCTTTCTCAGAGGTCTCATCTCTCTTCTACAAATTTCCTTTATCACCTTTACCCTTCTTCTTTTGTACAAGGGTTTCTAATTTCTCCTCTACAGGATTTTCAATATTTTTCCCCTTATTCTTTTGAAAAGGGATCTTTGGTAAGGACTGCTCTCTATAATCCTCCTTAGGAATTGATGACCTTGTGAAAGGTCTATTACCTTTGATTTCGACTACTGGAGGAGAGGGGTAAAAGAGAAGCTTCTTCCCTCTCTTAGATGTATCTTTGGTAGAAGGAGGCACCTCTTCTAACCCTGGTGGAGGAGGTGGTGAAAAATATCTGTGTGGAGAAGGACATACTTCCTCCTTAGCTTAAATGACCTACTTGTTAACCTCTGACACTTGAACAGGGGCTCTGCCCTTTCTCTTCCTACCAGTCCCTGCTTTGGTAACACTGGTAGGTTACCAATAACTTTCCCTCTATGATTGAGGAGGGGGTTCTAAATCCAACTTAAAATGAGAGGTAACCACAAAATTCTCTCATAAAATATCTTTCTTTCCCAATTCCTCAGATAATAGCATTCTGATTAATCCAAAGTGGAAAAGGATAGAATCCACATCCTTATATTTGGCCTGTATCCTATCTGATATCTTACCTATACTCCTCAATAAGTAATAAGGAATATTCATCTCAACCTTACCAGTAAAATGTAGCAACAATCTCATATGGTACTAGTATAATGTGTTGAATCTCCCTTCATAAGTAAAATATCTATGTATGATCTTCAGTTGTTTGTCAAATTGTTCAATCAATTGACTCCTTGGCATACATTTGGACAGGTCATTGGCTTGATATTCAGGTTTGAAGAGATCTTTTGCATAATTTGAACTCAAATCCATGGCTTTGAACCACCTTTCACCTGTAATGGGGATCCCTGTTGCAGCTGAGATGGAGGCTTCAGTCACTTCAAACTCCAAATCCCCAACCTTAGTTTTCTTACCATCAAACTGCAATGCAAACTATATTGCTACCTTTGGATGGCCTCTCTACATGTTCTAATAGAAGAAAAGGCACCCTACTCTTTGAAAGGCCTCTCTTGCCATAGGTTCTATATTAAAAAGAAGCATGTCCATTGGCTCTATCTTAACAATATTGCCTCCTTTATGTTCCTTCTTCGATTTAGGGGTCTCCATGACTCAATATGGGGGTTCTTAAAAGGTTTGGTAATGCTCAGGAGACATTGAATGGGGTTTCAAATGTGTAAGGATGACTCTATGCAACTGAGTAAAATGTTTAATTTTGAGATGAAAGGAGGCAGTGGAAGCAACAAGAGGTTAAGCAGTGCCTCTGGGTAGCGCAACGCATACGCAGAGGATAGACTAGTCTAAAGATTGCAACTTCAAGGGCTAAGGAAGACAACAGAAAACTAACTCATATATGGGCCATGAGGTTTACAGGTCTAAAAAAGAGAGGATATGAGGCTATCATACAAAGATGAATCTTTTACCGTTGTGCAAACTTAGAAGAAAAAAAAACCCAATCAAAAATTTCCTGTGAGGATTAATACGCAGAGGAGGTAATAGTGGATACCTACGTAGTAGACACTTGTTGAGATTTTCAATGCAATCATAGCATGAAAATGAGGAAAATTTGGCCCTGGAATCTCGTACATTAGTAAGATTTGGTTGGCATGCGGTCACCTGATTAGAACTGGAGAATTCATGCAGTGCAACACTGTTGAGTTTTCAAAATTAGAAATCGTTATCAAGGAACATAAATGCAAGATCTTTTGAAGGCACTTTAACCCACTTATAGCACT
>ML837333.1:21710-40612 GCA_009831015.1 Picea engelmannii | reverse complement strand
GGAGTGGTGAAGGTCATCTTATCCCTGTCTTCTAGAAAAAAAGATACTTGATTGTATCCAGAAAATCCATCGACCATAGACATCCTAGCTGCTCCTGTCACCTTCTGTAATATGTGCTCCATCTTGGGTAAAGGATAATTATCCTTCTTTGAGCTTCTATTCAGATTTCAGAAATCAACACAAAGTCTGATTTCCCCATTATTTTTTCTTACTGGGACCAAATTGGCTACCCATTTGGAATACCTCAAAGGAATGATAATTTTTTCATCTAAAAGCTTCTTAACTTCTTTCTCCATGACAGGCATCAACATAGGATTGATTTGCCTAAACTTTTGCCTGAAAGGTTTGGTTTTTTTTTTTTTAAATGGTATCTTGTGCTCTATTACGCTTGTGTCATAAGTTCTGAGATCTTCATAAGTCCAAGCGAATACATCAGAAAATTATTTCAACAACTTAGTGTATTTTGTCCTCTACTTTTTTGATAGGTTGTTTGACAGTTTGACGTATTTTGGATCCTTTTCAGTGCCCACATTGTACTCAGTGATATCAACATCATCAGTGGATACCTTCCCTTTCAATGCCACATCATTCCCATCAAATAATATTTCCAAAGGAACTAGTCCCTTTGGTATATGATTGCTACGCAAATGCAAAATATGATGATTAGCAATTTTATTGAGGAAAACATTAGCATGAGGAGTGATTTCTGGATCACGATCCTGATCAATGTGCAATGCAAAAAATTCATCAACAGTCTCAAGAAAACTTTTAAGTTCTAAATCATCTTCGAACACCTTCCAATATTTTACATTGTCCAGTATAGAAGGCATGTATTTGGCTTCTACATTATACTTGATTTTTGGTGGTATAGGAATTTTGAAGTTGCTTGCTGATATAGCCAAATAATCAGCCACAATATTCTGTTCTATAGGAATGAATGATATATTAAAAGAAGAGAAAAAACTGTCCACTAAATCCCATACTTCATTTATGTAAGATCTAAGACTAGGATGCTTTGTTTGATAAATATTTTTAATCTAATGTACTATCAATTCAGCATCCCCAAATACTGACAACTCCTCTATCCCCATGTCTTTTTCTGCCCTCAAACCCCGCCTCATACTCTGCCACATTATTAGTAGTCTCAAATTCTAGTTTATATGACAAAGATATAGTTTCTTGAGTTGGTGAAACAAATATCACCCCAGCACCAGCACCTTCCTTGGAAGAGGCTCCATCAAAGAACATCTTCCAGACAGAAGTAGTTAGAGGAGGCTCCTCAGAAAAGTTGATGGACTTTTTTCTGATTTCTAAAGGGTCTTATGAGACATCGATGAGCTGCAAAATACTAGATCCCAGATTGGTGGGGTTTGCTTCATCACTAATGATGTAAGACAATTGAGCTTCCCCTTAAAGTCTTCTATGCTCTCCCCCCAAAAAATTAATAGTATCATAAGAGAGATCCATCTGCAAGGTTCCCCCAAGTCGTTTTGTCCAGGATCTTGACAAGAGAATACCAAACTTGGGGGGAACATGAACAACTACAATATCCATAAGTATACTCTTCATGGGAAGTTGAAATAAGGTCACCACCCTATCCTTAATGACACCAAGACATTTGAATTTTATGGAGTCAAAAGAATATAAGTCATGATAGGTCTTCATGACTTCTAACCCAAGTTCATCCATAACATATTTTGGCATAAGATTGTGGGATGCCCCTGAATCTATGAGACAATTGTGTAGCAACTTATCATGGAGGGGGGATAGGAGCATGCAGCAGTGAACGTTCTATGTGCACAATGGGTAACAACTTCAATGAATGGTTTCAGTGAATGGCTTCATGCAATTTGTGAACGGTTTTTGTGTTTGGCTTCTTTGAAACAGATTCGTGCATGCAGTTAATGGATGGCTTCTGGTCAGTTTTTGAACGGATGGTGTTAATGGCCTCTATTTTTTCTGTTATGGCACGTGACCCATGTTCTCACTACAAGAGAGAAGTCCCCATTCTATACATACCCGATAAAAGAGAGTTACCCATCACATGTTACCCGAGTCACCTTCAACACATGATACATCCACTCAACATGGTATGGTACTATATTCAGTGAAGTATATAAAGGTGGGGATGAGTCATCTATGTATTCTATCAAAGGACCTAAAATCACTGTTGGTTTTTCATTTTGCAGATTTATGGAATCAATGGCACTTGGAGATGATCCTGACTGTAACATTTTGGATAAATATTTTTTAAAATCCTCATTTTTTATCAATTCCAAAAAAGGTACAGGGATCTTTATTTTCTGGATCTCATTCTCAAAACTGAAGGAAGGGGAAGGCTTCAATACCTCTTTGATTTCAGGATGAGAATCTTTGATCATAACTTGTGGGTTTTGAGAGTCTTTTTTCTTGCTTCTCACTGTCACAGCCTTGACAAAATCTTCTTTCTAAACAGGTTGATTATGGGCATCAGTTTTTTCTACATTCTTCTTAGATATCAAATTATATCTACTAGGATTTTCCTTTGCTTTCTCTCCCTTGCTTAACTCATTAATTTGAATATCCATTAAATATTTCTCATAAGAGGACTGAGTCAAGTGTGGGAATGGGGAAGTATCACCTAAACAGTGAATCTTAGGATCAACTTCAACCTCCTCTTCTTCTTCATCCGCCACTAAATTATTTTGCAAAGGAGCTTGTACCCTTTGATCATCTCTCTCTTTGTTTCTAGGATCCCTAGGAAAGATTTGGGGAGCATTATTTGGTCTCCTGTAGTTACCTCTGTTATCATTTTTTTGAGCATTTCTATATGTTTTTTTCCCTTCTGATTTTAATTTCTCAATTTCAGTGGAGAGAGATTTTACTAATTTGGTCAACTCATCTACTTGAGAATGGACAACAGAGGAATCAGAAGTTGAAGCTTCAGCTTTGTTTTTTCTCCTATCCCTATCATATTTCCCCCTAATTTTATCTAATGCCACTATGTTGGATTCTACCTCTAAGGAAACATCTTCCATATGAACCAAAGAAGACGACCTTCTTTATCTCAAAAGGAGGCAGAATTCATAATCAAAAGCACTGTCATAAGTGATTTTTTCCATGGTTTCAGTGGGTTTGATCTCATCAGGGATCTTCTTGTGCATTTTGTTAAATCTTTTAGAAAAGTCAGAGACAAACTCTCCTTCTTTCCTTTTCAAAGATCCAAATTCGGTGATGTAGTACAAAAAGTCCTTTTTGTCACCCCAATGCCTCAAGAAGGCTTCATCCAATGACTCAATACCAGTAATGGACCCAGGGGCTAGACCCCTGAACCACTTCCTAGCCTCATCAAACAAGCTTTGGACGAAAACCCTCATCCAAACATCTTCATTTTCAATATTTTGGTTATCTGCATAGCTGTAGAGAGCAACAAGATGTCCCTTAGTTGTTACATCTTCTTCTCCCGTAAACTTAGGCATGTATTTCAAATAATCTCCGGGGGGGAGAGCATTCAGTGCCTGAGGTAAAAGTAGAGGAGCATATCTTCAGCCACTATGGAATCCATCCTATTAGCAGGGGGGTTAACAACTACCATTTGATTTTGGATTCTTGGTGAAGAAGAAAGAGAAGAAGACTTAATTGTATGTAGAGTAGGAGATGAAGGAACAGATAAAGGGGGAGTTTCAGTTTTCACAATAGGAGGCTGATGTTTTGAAGAGGATGGTAAGGTATGAGAGGAAGATGAAGTACCTACTTATTTGGCAGCAAAAGTTTGAACAGAAAGAGGTGTAGAAAAACCTAAAGTAGGAAAATCTTCAAAACTATCAAGACTGAAACACTTCTCAATATCAGGGGAAGAAAATATATCAATTTTTTTCTCTTTCAATTTAGTCTCAAAGGAAGAGTATTCAACAGGATACTCTTCAAAACCAAGATTTTTAGATACTTTAGCATAAGATAAAGGAATCTTACTTGATAAAACAACTGGAGTATCAAGAGTAGAATCAGGCAACTGACCAGAAGCACTTGTAGTATCGGAAGAAGAAAAAAAATTGGAAAGCTTTTTCCTTCTTGATTGTCTTCTCTAGGTCAGACTCGTGTGGTACCAAAGGTAGATGTGGATTCGATCTCATATGTCTACCTTTAGGTTCCAGAGCTAAAACAATTGAGTCGTCAGGTGCAGTCTTCAATCTTCAAAATACTAAGTTCTAATGCACCTTTAGAATTAGAATATTGTGTCATTTTAATCCCAGGGAGAAGTCTTCAAATCCTCCCCAACAACAATGCCAAGAATGTTATCACTAGGAGTCACCTTCAGATTGCATGGAAGGCAAGCCCAGTACCCATGAATTTATATGTGAATGAAAGAGTGTTTTAAAGGGTCAAATGGAAAAGGACTCAAATGGTAATGTTCTAACTCAAACAACAGGGCTAGCATACACCAGCAATTAAGGTCTTGGATAAATTCTATCAGTAGTTTGGGATTAAGTATGAACAGAGGGAAGACTTGAGTGAGAGGAGTGTAGGGACTGTTGCAAACATCAGGTCTACAAAGTCTAAGGAAGAAATTTTATAATCACAAGATCTTCTTGACATCATAAACTAAAGAATATAAATAAACATATGATAATATAATGATCAAAAATCCACCATAACATCACCACAATAATTCATGTGAATCATTCAAAGCATGAACATTTAGAATCAAAAGAAAATACACTGAAAGATAAGTTGATTTATATTAGCCAAAAAGTCTTAAGTCCAGTAACTCACTAGATCATAGTCACTTCATAAAAATATTACAAGTAAAAGGGAGCCTTGATCAACCATCCGAACCTACTAAAGAAATTGATCTATCTATATATAATAAGAAAGGGAGGCAATGACTGGAGGTACGAGCTGGCATGTTTCCCTTGAAAATATCTAAACATTTATTTGTTCTAACAACTAGAATAACAACCTATCCTATAAAACAGGGAAATGTTGGTGACTAATCGAATCATGCTTCTAACTGCTTTGATCCTCTTTTGTTGATCATCTCTTGTTTTTCCATATTTCCCTTTGGAGCCTGTAGTTGTCCTCAAAATTCCAGCTGCTACCTATGTAACTTTCTCCATCATCAACTTATCCAAAAATCTCTTGGCCTAGTCCTCCTAGATTCCTAGTGTTTGCTGGCAATTTCCTTGGGTAGAAAATCTGGGTAGCGCACTGTAAAACGGAACAAGGAGAGAATGTAGCGCCTGTAGGTAGTGCCACAGTGTTGCATATATGTGCCAACATTGGTCCTTCATTGAAATATTGGGTAGCGCCTGTAGGTAATGCCCATGTGTTGTGCCTATGTGTAAACCTGCTCCCTACCAAATATTACATAGTGCCTTTGGGTAGCACCACTGTGTTGCACCCATATGTCGATTTTGTTCTCTGTAGAATATTGTGCAACACCTTTAGGTAGTGTCACTTACACTACGTCTCTTACAGGTTTGGGTAGCATTGCCAAAACACAGTGCCTTTCAATCTTGAATATGTATAGAGCATTGTGTGTCCTTTCATGATGACAGAACCATTTTACTTAGGTTCCTTGACCATACCATAGGTAATTCCTTTTACCAATGGGTGAAGCTATCACTTAGCAAAACTCAAAATCAATATAGCTAAACGCCTAGAAGCCTGTATAGATGGCACAACTAGTATGTGCATATCAGTTAACCCTCTCAAAAAGGAACAATTCTCAAAAGCTTATCATTACCAACTATTTTGTCATTTTAACACTTAGCCTCACACTCTTTTTGGTAGAAAGAGGATCTTCAATTGGCACAATAGACTTCTTCTTCCTATCATTGAACGACTTCTTCTATGTAGCTTTCCTCTCCTTAGTTGTTGGTTTATCATCCTCAATGGCAACTTCAACCAACACCTATAAATTCCTTTGGGCTACCTCATATTGAAAGTGTTTTAGCTCTGCCTTTAACTTCTTGTTCTGAGACTGAAAGCCTATGTTCTGTCTGTAAAGATTCTTTAGTTGTTTATGAAGGGGAAGAGCCTTTCTCGCTACAAACCTTGCCAAGTCAAGGGTATGATTGTATCCAGCCATGAGCTCTTCCATTTGAGCCAAGTGGACCTTGTATTCTTCTTTAAGACAAGCTATTTCCTTCCTTGCATCTATAAGCTGCTTGATAAGCCTTTTGTAGGTCTGACTATCAGGAGGGACAGTGGCATGCTCAGTCTTAATAGTCTTTTCTTCAAACTCCTCTTCCTCCTGCATGGGAAGTGTTTTTTCCACCTCATCAAGTTTCTCAGTGACCTTACTTTTACCCTTCTTTCTCTACACAGTGGTTTCTTCATTTCTTACCACATGCTCCTCGAAGTGTTTCACAGGGGTTTCCTCTTTTCTCTCCAAAGGTATTTTAGTACCTTTACCTTTATTTACAAGGTATTATTGTTTTCTTTCGACATGCTTCTCAATTCCTTTCTCAGAGGTCTCATCTCTCTTCTCCAAAGGTCCTTTAGAACCTTTACCCTTCTTCTTTTGTACAAGGGTTTCTAATTTCTCCTCTATAGGATTTTCAATATTTTTCCCCTTCTTATTTTGAATTGGGATCTCTGGTAAGGACTTCTCTCTATAATCCTCCTTAGGAATTGATGAACTTGAGAAAGGTCTTTTACCTTTGATTTTGACTTCTGGATGAGAAGGGGAAAATACAATCTTCTTCCCTCTCTTAGATGTAGCTTTGGTAGAAGGAGGCAACTCTTCTAACCCTGGTGGAAGAGGTGGTGAAAAATCTGTGTGTGGAGAAGGACAGACTTCCTCCTCATCTTGACTGGCCTACTTGTTAACCTTTGACACTTGAACAGGGGCTCTGACCTTTCTCTTCCTACTCGTCCTTGCTTTGGTAGCCATGGTAGGTGACAAATAACTTGCCCTATGTGATTGAGGAGTGGGTGATAAATCCAACTTAAAATGAGAGGTAACCACAAAATGCTCGCATGAAATATCTTTTTTGCCCAATTCCTCATATACTAACGTTCTGATTAATCCAGAGTGGAAACGACTAGAATCCACATCTTTAGATTTGGCATGTATCATGTCTGACATATTACCTATACTCCTCAACAAGTAATAAAGAATATTCATCTCACCCTTAGCAGTAAAATGTAGAAAAAATCTTATGTGGTACTGGTATAATGTGTTGAATCTCCCTTCACAAGTAAAATATCTCTATATGATCTTCAGTAGTCTGTCAATTGGCTCCTTGGCATACTTTTGGACAGGTCATTGGCTTGATATTCAGGGTTGAAGAGATATTTTTCATAAGATGAAATCAAAGCCATGGCTTTGAACCACCTTTCACCTGTAATGGGATCCCTGTTGCAACTAAGATGAAGGCTTCAGCCACTTCAAACTCCAAATCCCCAATCTTAGTTTTCATACCATCAAACTACAATGCAAACTGTCTTTCTACCTTTGTATGGCCTCTCTGCATGTTCTGAAAGAAGAAAAGGCACCCTACTCTTTGAAAGTCCTCTCTTGCCATGGGTTCTGTATTAAAAAGAAGCATGTCCACTAGTTTTGTCCTAACTATCTTTCCTCCTTTATGTTCCTTCTTCGATTTAGGGGTCTCCATGACTCATAATGAGGGTTCTTAAAAGGTTTGGTAATGCTTAGGAGACTTTGGATGGGGTTTCAAATATGCAAGGCTGAACCTATGCAACTGAGTAAAACGTTTGGTTTTGAGATGAAAGGAGGTAGGGGAAGTAGTGAGAGGTTAAGCAGGTCCTTTGGGTATCACAACGCATACACAAAGGATAGACTAGTCTAAAGCTTGTAACTTCAAGGGATAAGGAAGACAATAGAAATCTGACTCATATATGGGCCATGAGGTTTATAGGTCTGAAAAGGAGAGGAGATGAGGCTATCATACAAAGATGAATCTTTTATCGTTGTTCAAACTTAGCAAAACAAAGACTCAGTCACAAATTTCCTGTGAGGATTAATACGCAGAGGAGGTAACAGTGGATACCTTCGTAGTAGACACCTGTTGAGCTCTTCAACGCAATCATAGGATGAAAATAAGGAAACTTCGGCCCTGGAATCTCACACACTAGTAAGATTTGGTTGACATGCGGTCACCTGATCATAACTGGAGAATTCACATAGCATAACACTGTTGATTTTTCAAAATTAGAAATCGTTATCAAGGAACACAAATGAAATATCTTTTGAAGGATCTTTAACCAACTTCTGGCACTGAAAATAAGGGATATGGTATCGGTTGTGGCAATCATGACTTGTGGTGGCGGTATGATAAATGTGACAAGCGCTACGAAACTACATGATGATTAGGCAGTGCTTCCAATTAAAAAATATGATTAGATAGGTAAGCGAGGACAATGAGGCATGCTTGTGAGGTCATGAGTGAGGAGAGAGGTGTGTCACATTAGCCTGATCATGGGAGGTATCGACCTAGGGGAAAATCATGAAAGGGATAAAAAAGAATAAACCATGAGCTAAAAGAGTTCAAGTATCAAAAATAAAAATGAGGATCAAAACATGAGCTATGACTCAAAAGTTTAGTCATCCTAGGGGTCCTAACAAACATAACTTTAAAGAGATGAAAAATTATTTTAAAATTTTTTAAATATAAGGCTTTAAAAAAGGTAAAAAGAAACTAAAAGAAACAAGGCAATTTAGTGTGATAATAGACCCAATCCCCTTCCAACACCCTTATTTGGGATTTACCCCATTGGACTGAACTCTTCGCCATGATTGTTGTGATACAATTCACCCATAACCCATTTTCTATGTGTTCCACCTGGCCCATTTCATGTTCCCTCGTCATTATGGCCCATACTCGTAGCCAAGACTTGGAAGCTCGCTTCACTACCTTGCACTCTAATTTCATAGAAACCCAACAAGAAGCAGCTCAGTGCCAATATTTCCACCATCAATCAAAAGATGCATTCCTCCATCTTCACCTCAATCTCGGAACTCAAACAAGAGTGCAAACAAGACATTACTACCCAGCTTGAATCTCTCACTACGATGATATGTGCCAAGCTGAATATCCCTACAGATCCTACCTTATCTGACCCACCTTTTCATACCGAAGGTGAATCTTCCTCTCATTCCCAGAATTTTCATCCCCATCACTTTTAGCGTGACCTATGCCTTTCGCGTGTGGATGTGAAAAAATTTGATGGATCATATCCCACCGACTCGGTAACTCAAATGGAACATTATTTCTCTTTGTATGGAATTACAAATGAGTTGGCCAAACTTTGGTATGGTGTTCTTCATCTAGATCAAGAACGTTGGCAATGATGGAAATGGAGAAAAAATTTCTTCCAAGGGTATGTTTCTTGGACACACTTTGTGGTAGAGATTTATGAATGCTTTGACACTGACACCAACCATTTATGTTGTTTGACAAAGTTGAAACAATCTAGCACAGTGGAAGACTTTCTAGTTGCTTTTGAGCGACTGGATTTTCGTACAGAGGGCATGTCTAATTCTTTTTTCTGAGAATGTTTTATCTGTGGCTTCAAGTATGAGATTCGTGTTCATGTCCTCATGGCTCGGCCTCAGAGTTGGGTGGACGCTACTAAAAGAGCTAAGGAAGAAAAACTGGTTGTCTCTTCTCAAAACTGAAAAACCTCCTTTATTCCTTGCACTAAACCAGTAACTCCCACTCCTCCTTCTACTCCACTAAAGATCCATAAATTGACCAGGGCCAAAATGGATGAATGCCAACTCAAATCCCTTTGTTATAATTGTGATGAAAAATGTTTTCTGGGACACAAGTGAAAGGAACAAAATCTTTTTATGGCCATATCGGAGGATGTTTCAGAAGAGGACGTTGAGGCTCCCCTTGTGTCATTGTCACCTGAACCCACTAACACAACCCATCCATCAGACCCTCCTGAAGTAGAACCAATCATTTCCCTAAATGATCTCACTGGCTTCTCTACTCCCCAAACCCTCAAGCTAATTAGTTACATCAAGAATAGGAAGGTCATCATTCTTGTTGATAGTGGAAGAACCCATAATTTTATTCATCGCTACATTGCCCAAGAAACTAATTGTTATATCTGTGCAGTCAATAATTTTCAAATCATGATTGCCAATGGTGGGTCCATGAAATGTGGAGGGCATTGTGAAAATGTGCATCTCCAAATTGGTGAATACCACCTGAAATATCATATGTTTTCTATCGACATGGGTGGTTGTGACATTGTGTTGGGTGCAGAATGGCTAAGGACTTTGGGTCTCATTCTCATGGATTTTAAGGAATTAATCATGCAATTTGACCAGGAGGGACAACTATATAAGTTCCAAGGCATCATCACCAATTCCTCGGAGATCATTAGTTCCCATCGCATGGAAAAGCTGCTCAAAAAAGGTCATTTTGGCATTATTTCCCAACTCCGTGCCATACAATCAACTGAGACACCCTTTGTGTCGTAGGACCTCCAATCCTTCCTCTCTAAAAATCAAGTGGTATTTTCCATTCCCTAGGGACTTCCTCCTTCCCGTGGTGTTAATGTTCATTCCAAACCCCTTGTCCCAGGAAGCCTTCTTCTGAATATCCATCCCTATCATCACCCTTTTTCCCAAAAAAATGTAATTGAGAAAATTGTTCAAGACCTACTCAACGTAGGTGTTATCCACCCTAGTAAAAGCCCCTTCTCTTCACCTATAGTCATGGTCCTTAAGAAAGAAGGTTCTTGGTGCATGTGTCCTAACTTCTGCGCCCTCAAAAAACTCACCATTAAAAACAAATTACCCATTCCTGTCATTGATGACCTCTTGGATGAATTGAGTGGCACCCAGTTCTTTACTAAACTTGATATTCATTCTGGCTACCACTAGATCTATATGAAAGAGGAATACATTCCTAATACTGCATTTAGAACTCATGAGGTCCACTATGAGTTTTTGGTCATGCCCTTTGGCTTGTGTAATGATCCCTCCGCTTTCCAAAGCCTCGTGAATCATATCTTCTGTCCTTTTCTCCATCATTTTGTCTTATTTTTATTTGGTGATATCCTCATCTATAGTAAAACCTGGATATCCCATCTTGCTCATGTGGATCGATTTTTTCGTCTTCTCTCTTAGCACCAAAGTTTCCTCAAACAATCTAAATGTGATTTTGGTGCCTCAGAAGTCGATTACTTGGGTCATCTTGTTGGCAAGGCTGGCGTCAGGGTGGATCCTAAAAAGATTGAAGCTATGTAAGATTGGCCTCACCCAAAGACTCTCAAAATATTGCATGGATTTCTAGGTTTAACAGGTTATTATCACAAGTTTGTTAAGAATTATGGAAATATTGTGGCACCTCTCACTACACTCCTTAAAACTAATTCTTTCACTTGGACTCCAGTAGTTGCTCAGGATTTTTAAACCTTGAAGATGGCCATGTGCACCACTCCAATCCTAGCCCTTCCTTATTTCACAAAGACCTTTGTCCTGGAATGTGATTCTTCCAGGAAAGGAATAGGCGTTGTCCTTATGCAATAGGGTCGGCCTTTGGCCTTTACCAGCAAACAACTGTTTGAGAACCATTTGGGAAAATTAATATATGAAATGGAAATTTTGGCTATTTTCATGTCATGGGTATTTGGCGCCCTTATCTATTGGGGAAACAATTCCAAATTAAGACAGATAATCAAAGCCTCAAGTATACTCTGGAACAACGCCTTTCCTCCCCAGAGCAACAAAAATGGGTGACTAAGATCTTTGGATATAATTATGAGATCATTTACATGAAAGGAAAAGACAATGTGGTTGTTGATGCACTTTCCATTCAATATGAAGATGAAGGGTCCATTTTTTCTCTCTCTTTCATTGTACCAGATTGGCTGCAAGTTGTTCACCAGGAATGGATACACGATCCCAAAAGTTCACATTTGATACAACAATTGCAGTCCAATTCTCCAGTTTCCCCAAGTTACTCTTGGCTCAATGATGAGCTTCAATACAAAGGTCATTTTTATTTAAGTAAATAGACAAAACTTAAAATCCATGGTACTTTCAGAGCTTCATGCTACACCCACAGCTGGGCACTTCAGGTTTACCAAAACCTATGACAGGTTCAAACGTTCTTCTTTTTGGGATGGTATGTAACAAGAAATTCATAATTTTGTGGTTGAATGTGATGTGTGTCAATGCAACAAGGGAGAAACAGTCAAATCTCAAGGCAGACTACAACCACTTCCGATTCCACCTGCTATTTGGCAGGATATCTCTATGGATTTTATTGTAGGATTACCTAAATCGAGGAATAAATCAGTCATCATGGTGGTAGTTGATCTTCTTTCCAAGTATTCTCATTTATGTGCTCTTCAACATCCATTTACAACATCCACTGTCACTCAACTTTTCATGGATTAGGTATTCAAGCTTCATGGCATACCTCATTCTATTGTCTTTGATCGCAACCCAACTTTCACCAGCAATTTTTGGCAAGAATTGTTTAAGCTACAAGGCACCCAATTTCATCTCAACACAACTTATCATCCCCATACTGATGGTCAAACTGAAATTGTCAACAAGTGTTTGGAAACATATTTGAGGTGTTTTGCATCGGAACAGAAAAATCAATGGGCTCAATGGTTACCACTAGTTGAATGGTGGTAAAACACTTTTTACCATACAACTACCTGCATGACTCCTTTTGAAGCGGTATATGGAAAAAATCAACCTTCAGTTCTCTCATATTTTCCAGGTGTCTCGAAGGTCAAGGATGTTGACCAAACACTTACAGTTTGAGAGGCTATTCTTCGTACCCTCAAAGATAATTTGGTCATGTCCCAGAATCGCATGAAGAAACAAGCAGATGAATGTCATTTTGAACGTCAATTTGAAGAAGGAGATCAAGTGTTTCTTCAAATGCAACCCTACAAGCAAAACTCCCTCAAGGTTGACCATTGTCAGAAACTGGTGCCCAAATTTTATGATCCTTATACCATTCTCAAGCATGTGGGATGGGTGGCCTATCAGTTAGCTTTTCCCATTCATTATAAGCTCCATATTGTTATTCATGTTTCCTTTTTAAAGAAGGTGATTGGAACTAAGTTCCAAACTCAAACCAACCTTCCTGAGTTGGAAGAAGAAGGCTCCATTTGGCTACAACCACAAGCTATTTTGAACTAGCGTGAGCATTGTTTGCATCAGCGAACCATCAAGGAAGTATTAGTCCAGTGGAAAGATACAAATCCATCATATGCCACCTGGGAACCAGCTACCATTATGCAACAATTTCCCCATCTCAAGCCTTGAGGACAAGGTTGTTTTTAAGGGGGAGTATATTTTAGGGACCTAACCCCTCATGTAGGTAGAATAATATATTTCCATGTAATAAATATGAATATTAATAAGGCCTAGCAATAAGGAAATATAAGTCCAATGTAAGAAGACCTAATAGAATCTTTCACTTCTAGAAGGATCTTCCTCTAGATGGTTCTTTTGATAGACATATTTAGTATAAATAAGAGTTGAGGGTATGAGAACTTTTATCTTGAATATTATTGTAATAGAGCTCTGTACTGCTGGAGGTTGCCCCCTCGAAGAGGCAAGTGAACATTGCTCTCAATAATCAAAGTGTTCTTTCTGGTATTATTCTGGTATCATTTTGGTATTATTGTGGTGTTGTTCTAGTTATACTATTATTCATCTTTCATTTCTAGCTATTATTTATGTTTTGCATACTTTTTATATCTAGAATATTACATGTATATCTTATAGATATATTTAATTTGAAATTATGTCAAACATTTTTAATATCTAATTAAATGTATGTAGTAATTGACTTGTCATAAATGAAGTTTATGCACCAAATTTCAAGTTTATTATATTTTCTTTTAATATAATAAAATTTGATATTTAATAATTTTATAAAATATAGATTTAAATATATAATATTTTTTTTCCTTCTTAAAAAGAGAATAAACAAGAATACAAAAAACATTAACTTTCTTATACTATGTGGAGCTTATGCCAACATCAATTAAAAAAAGAGCATTCATTATCAATAAAAAAAAAAAAAATCCCTCATTATCAAAGAGATTTTTTTTTATAAAAATATAAAATGTTTAAATTATTACATTTATTCTTCAAAAAAATTTCATATATATAATCTCCCAAAAATGAAAAGTAGACTCCTATCAATTTTTAATCAAAATCACTTTCATTTATTTTTCAATATTTGGAGATATTTACTTTTTTTTCTCTTTTTCTATACATTTAGGCTTCCATTTATTATTATTATTTAAATTGAATTCAAATCATTTTATTGTTATTATAAAATAAACCTAAATACAAATAAAAACACCCCTAATTTTAATAAGAATAACCATAACCCTAATCTGACCCTAACACTAATCTTAATAACCCTAACCCTAATCCTAATAACCATTTATTATTAATAATAGTAATCCTAACTTTACCAATAATTAATGTATTAATAATACATACATTAACCCTAACTCTAATAACCCTAACTTTATTATTAATAATAGTAATCCTAACTTTACCAATAATTAATGTATTAATAATACATACATTAACCCTAACTCTAATAACCCTAACTTTATTACGCCGAAAGGCATACAGCTATTGGCAATGGGCACAATTAATCACATTTTAATATAAAATTCTAATCGGATGGCTAACACTTGAAGATGTTGGCATATTCTTAGTCGTCCTCCCAAATCAATGAATGTGATTTACTCTTCATAACTTCCTTGTATTTTTGAATGCATCTGTTAACCTATTTACTTTTTAACATTTAACTAATCATATTAAGAAATTATTGTACCACTATACGATTTCCACGTTTAAATGATTAACCTTTGGGATTACCACGTTTGGATTTCCTCGGTTGTCTGCACGTTGCATTTTCTGTCTTCCCTCAGTTGTTTGCGTGTTTCATTTTATGGCTATCCTCAGTTGTCTGCGTGTTTCATTTTCTAGATTTCTTCAGTTGTTCGTGTGTTTCATTTTCTGGCGGTCCGCACATTTCATTTTTTGGTTGTTAGTGCATTTAATATTGTTTATTAGGGTTGGAGTCATTGTTCTTGCAGTTGCAGTGGTTTTAATTTTCTTTCTCCCTTTCAGAGCTTGTTGAAGGTCGAAACCAGAATCAGAACAGTCAAGTGGAATTATGTATAGCATTCCTGATGTGATGGCGAGGAAATTTTCGTTTAACGAAATCCAGACACTCACAAATAGTTTTGGCAAAGTGTTGGGATCGGGCAGGTTCGGAACAGTGTATGAGGGCATGCTTGAAGATGGGACGATGGTAGTTGTTAAGAGACTAGAGATCACAAGGCAAGGAGAGAAGGAGTTTTACATAGATGTTGGGATATTGGGCATAGTCCATCACTAGAATCTGGTGCAACTGCTCGGTTCATGCATGTAGGGATTACACAAGATCCTCATTTACGAGCACATGCCCAATGGCTCCTTGGACCAATGGCTCTTCGACAAGAGTAAGATAAGCTTCTTTACTTGGCCCATTAGGTTCAATATCGTATTGGGGATTGCCTGTGGCCTGGCCTACTTACATAAGGAATGTCGTTATAAGATCATTCATCAGGAATGTTAATTAAGCAATTTGCAATCGATTTTGATGTGATCCTTGTTTATCCTATACACAGTATTTCAATGGAAAGTGTTTCCAACAATTTATAATCGTTTTTTATGTGATCCTTGTTTATCTTCATATTATTTGTTTCATCTTACCAGTTGTAATCCTTTCGACATTTACCAACAATGAGTTAGTGGTTTTTCTAGTTAGTAATATATTATTAAAAACCCTAACCCTAAATCCTTCAAAGTTACTAAACTTATTTTATTAATAGACTTTATTAATATATTAATTTACAAAGCTCGCAGGGGTTTGGTCTAGTGGCCAATGAATGTACTGTTAAGGCATTCGTGTTGTTACACATGTCACGAATTCAAACCTCGATTTATCCGGAGGTGTGTTTTTGGGCTGTGTGATTCTAACTAGGGGTTATAAGGTAACCAACAGGATTCGACCCCATGTCACGCGAGTACGATACTGCAGCCCTTGTCGATTCCCCTAGTCATAAAAATATATATATTAATTTACAAAGCTAGTTTTTTTTATTAACGAACTTAATTACTATTGTGAAAAAACAAAAAACAGAATTCATTAATGGACTGAAGAATTACTCTGGCCAAAATTTCTTGAATACAAACCGATTGCAAAACGACAAATGACATAATTCATTAATTATGGTGGCTACCATCATCGAAAGAATATGCAAAGAATGGTAATTATGTGGTTTCCATGTAGGTGTATGGTAGATATAGAAAACGTAGCACAAATATAAATCTAATAATGTAAAATGATAAAAAGTGAATAGTGAAGTAAATTTGTAAATTCAAGTAAGTTTGTCAATCATTTGAACATGGCAATTAGATTGTCACATAGTAATTTCTTAATCATATTGAACGACGAAGAATATGCCATCATCTTCAATTGATAACCATACGATTGGAATTTATGGTTAAAAGATCATTAAATGTGCCCATTTCCAATAGGTGTACACCTTTCGGCATAATTATCTGTTCATGGGATAGATTATACTTTTCTTTATGTAATAAAAACTTATTGATCGAACCTTTTTTCATCAAAATTTTCATAATATTATAAGAATTTTCCAAAAAGCTTATTAATTTTTAATATATTTTAAATTTTTTTAAATGATTTTGAAAGTGGTAAAAGTACAATTTCATCAATTTCATCATGTTTACAAGTTAATTGATAAATTATATATATATAAAAAGAAATTAAAACACTAAAAATAAAAAGATATATATGAGCTTAGGTTCATCTCCACTCCAGATTTATTGTATATCGTGAGGATCAAATCCCTCAAGGTACCAAACTTTTTTTAGAGTTAAATGTAAATTCTAACCTTGTACAATGTCTACTGTAAACAGATATTCAGAAAAGAATAGAAAAGATACAATGGCAAATAAAAACATTACATAGAGATTTTTCCCCTGGAAACCCAAACCAGGAAAACCAACATATATTATATCCATTCATTGTGTTACATTGTTTACAATACAATATACATATAGGAGCCAACGGCATCCAAAACCCTAACCCAATGACCTGGATTAGTTCAAAACCCTAATTCCTTAACCGGAAATAGAAAACCATCGGTAAAATCCATGTCCCGAAAAAACACCTAAATACATGACACGTTTCCTGAGGTAGGTGTCATGTTTCCTGAGGCAGAAAAAAATTTTGAGCTACTCGTGCAAAGAATATAACACATACCCAACATTAAAATATTGAGGAGAGGTTTTCACCTTGAGAGATTTGATCCCTCTTGGTGCATTATAGATCCATAGTTAAGATGGATCTACGTTGGTTTCATCATGGCAATTGCATGAAAAATTTAGATCATAATATGTATATGTTTTAGATTAATTTGATCCTTTGTACTAACTATCATTTTTAATTTAGAGAGTACTATCAAGAAGGACACTACAAATGTTACATGAGGATTACAGTGAATAGGAATAAGGTAACAATGTCCAATGATGAAGAACCGTGAATAGTAAGAAAGTAATAGTATCATTATAATAAATACTAGATATATTATGTAGTGACCAATATCAATATGTCTTCTTCATCTTTTTTTTTAGTCACATGTGCTAGCTTTATCATCTTATATGGATAGAAAAAGGAAGTTGAATTGGAAGACTATTTGAACCTTCAAGTGAAGATATATAATTAAGCGGTGAAAGTCATAGTCTGTCTCTCTTGTTTTCCAATTTTAATAGTTTCTTTCTCCAACATTATATTGTAATGCCCCATTTATAAACCCATGATTATATGTAATTAACCATGTTTAATGATTTCCATGCCATGACATATAAACATTGTAACTGTATTATTGTTTAAATGAAAATGCCAACTAGCTGACTAATGAGTGAATCCTTAATAGCATTGGCCATGATATCACCAGAGGGAATTGATGAAGTGGGATTTATGAGGTGGAATGGTGAGGTGGAGTGGAGAAGCTTCAATGATTAAAATGAGAAGCTTTCCTAACATTCCATCCTACACCTGCAAATTGAATACATCACCTTCCCATGTACCCTGAACTTCCTAGAGCCACATGATTGGTTAAGAAGAGAAATATTGGTAGTTGAAGTAGTTATAACTGCTGATAGAATTAGTGTATGGGGAGATCAATGATCAACAAAATAACCTAAAAGAAGGAAACCCTGAGATTACCCCTTTGAATTCGGATCTTGACTGGAGGACGCATTTGAAAGAAGTCATAGGAATGCCAAGGAAACACACGGAAGAAGATCCAAAAGGTGGAAAACCACCATGGAGAGAACACACGAAACTCACAAAGAGAAGAGAAGGTTGTGAGAGAACTAGCAGCAGACGACGTGGAGGCATGATGTGAAAATGCAACAACAAAGTGGTAAACATGATCTGAGAAGGAGGCCATGTTGGCATGAGAGAAAATACTTGTGCATTAGAGAAATTGTTCGTGAGAAGCATAGAGGAAGCTTTAGGATGTGAGTCCAAGTAAAACAAGAAATGAGAAGCAATCCCATTGAATGGATGATCACATTGGAGAAGAGAAAACCCGAAGTCCAGACTAGAGAAAAAGAGGACCACGGGCTTGATACTTGCTGGAACGCAATTGAAACTAGAAGGAGAGGGAAATGACGGAAAATATAGCTATGAAGGGACTCTCTTGTGCAGAGGAAATCCAGCTATAGATGCATCTGATAAACCCTATGGAGGTCCTGAGCTCAGTGGAAAAGAAAGTAAACTTTTGTTGTTTCCAGTGGAGTGGAGGAGATTAACCTCCCTAATCCATTCCATGAATTGATGATCCCATGGTGGTATCATGGCCTC
>ML837333.1:0-16443 GCA_009831015.1 Picea engelmannii | reverse complement strand
ATGGGGGGGGGGGGGGGGTCCGGAATGGATTGTTATTCTAGTGGCCCCCTTTTCTTCTATGTGGCAGGAATCCATCGGTTCAGACTCCCATCGCTTACCATGATCTGACATACCCTGTCACCCCATGACGTCATCTTCCATGCTTTCCCTAAAGATCACATCTCATTACTTTGTCAGTACATTCCCCCTGTTCACCCGTTACAAGTACCTTCACCATAGTTAATCCCCAATCAACACCTGCCACATCACCCAGTCATATTCGACATTCATTATTATCTGCCATCTCATGCTCCAAAAGACCCATTGGTAATTTATTACTCGCTAACTTATCCGTTAGTTTGCTAACCTGTCCCCCGTGCCCAATGAGTATTCGTTTGCTCAAAACTACTGTTTCCCTTCATTTATTCCATTGCTTACTGTGTCGTCTCACCAAAGAATATCTTTCCTGTCGCACCAGAGCACAATTTCCCCATTTTCTCTTCATTCCAATCAACCGTCCAAAGCCACCGTCATCCCCACTAACAATTGTTTGACTTGCAGGCATTTTCACAGTGATGGCACCAAAATTAAAAAGGACAGAAGCTGAGGAAAATCCTTTCATCCCGCCTCCTGTCGATCTTGACAGGATCCCCCTAGCCGACAAAGATCATTTGATTGCAGACACCAGGTGAGGATTTGACTTCGTGGATTTGCAGTCATGGATTAAAGAGGTTTTCTTAGATCAGAGCGATGAAATTGGGCTCTGGGAGTCCAACCTTCCTCTTTATATTTTCCCCCAGGTCCACCATTTCCCCGAGTTTTCCCTCAAGTGCCAGGCTCATTATCTCCTTAACCAGAGAGCCGTAGTGTCTTCCTCAGGAGAAACTTTTTTTTTCATCACACCAGAGGCCATAGACCAGATGACGCAGATACCTAGAACCAAATCCCTCTCTCCTTTCAATATCGAATTTATTATGGAGCTTTACCAGAAGTTATCGTTCCCTCAGAGAGCATAGATTTTCGAGATTTTCCTCCCCCAGGCTGCCCAGCTCCCCAAGACAAATCCCCCGTACCCTTCCTCCCTGTTCTCAGTAAAGGGAAACCAAATCATTTCGTCGCTCTATGCTCTACTGGGCTATTTTTCTGACCAATGGGTAGATGAACCGATATTGAGTTTTCTGTCCATCTTCTCCACAGAAGAAAAACCCACCACGCAGTTCGATTACAAAACTTTCCTGGCGAACAATATTCATGAACAGTTTTTGAATTTCTCCATAGAGGGCATGTTCTGATATTCGTCAATACTGGCCTACATGTTCACTTTCTTTCAGGCGGACATATTCTCCTTTTCAATGTAAAATATGGACCAGGACGGGAAGCCGCAGGCGTTAACTGCTTGGACTTCGCTACTCCAACAAAATTCTTCAGAATTCAGCTTCAAACAGTTTATCGAGCAGTTCTACCACCCAGTGGTGAGCATGCTTAGTGGCAGACCTGAACCGAGAATAAATGAGGAGATTCATAGGATTTTACACCTCTCGGACCTTGCAAAAACTGGAGACTGGTACCTTTACCAAGATCACATAGAGATCAGAGTATATGGATGCGAGTTGGCTCCATATAAATTGCCCAAGTATTTACCCGTGAGGATATTTTCCCTAGAATACATAAGACAAATGATTAACTCAGATGACATACATTTTGTATCTCTGAAAAAGAAACAAAAAATCAGAATTAAAGGGAAGATAGGATCATTCATCTGCAATAGCCGAGGCACTGGGGAGGAAGAAGATAGACTGCTAAAAGAGATGAAGTTTTTCATTATCTTCATATGGCACTATGATCCATGCGGGACAATTTCTGAGATGAGGATTAAGAATAAAAATGCCCCATATGTTCATACACCGAAGCCCGAGATAGAGAGGTTCATGAATCAAACGGAATGGGAACCGAACACTTTGGTCAAAATAGAATAGCAGGACCCTTCGGTCATCATCTCACAAGCGACTATACCATAGGTTCCCAAGGAGAAAAGGCCCAAGAAGGATTCTTCACCTCCTATCACTGAAGTCTCGGCCGAGGATTTCCAATTACATACCAAGAGGCCAAAAACCAATCACACACCTGACACGACTGGTGAAAAAGATATCAAATCCACTGCAACTATGAAGGATGACCGGTCACTCCTCATCTCAAACAACAGGCAGATCATTTCTATATTTTTTCCCTAAGAATCCCACAAATAATCCACCAGTCAACCAACCGAGCAAAGAAGGACCAAAATTGAGTATTTTCGAGAAATATGATCCGATCAAAAAGAAAAATCAGACACTGACCTGCAACACATATGCTCAATTTTGGAAACAGACATCAACAACTCAGCACAGACTATTGTCTTCATTTGACACAGAGAAGGGTAGGATGCACATGGCATTTTTGTAGGCACAGGTGCCAGACCCGAAAGCAATCACTAACTACAAAAGGGAAATGTTCGAGTTTCATACAAGGGACGTGCATCCTGCTGATCAAATGGATCTGCACAAGCAAACTAGGGAAATGATTTTCTCCACGTTGGAAAATACTTCTACTGTAGCCACCAAATTACAGGCATCCTGAGTAATGTCCAGACACAACTGAAATTAGAAAAGATATCATCCTTCGCAAAGGACAATAGAATTAAGACATTGGAAGAATTGGTCCTCAAGATCGGGTATGACCCCTCAAATGTGAAAGCAGTTGAGGAAATGCTTAAAAATAAAAATGCTGATATAGCCTCTCTGAGGAAACAATTGAAACTGCCACCAACAGAAGATGCACAGGAAAAGGAGATAGCTGAGACAGAAGGGGAAAAGGATGAGATGCTCAGTTTGATTATGGAGAAAAATGCACAGTTAAAAGAGATGGAGGCATAATTGGAAAAGTTAGTGAAATAAAAGGAACAATCAAAGCCTATGGAAGTCATTCCATTAAGTGCAGTTCCACTCACTGGAGTAAGCACAACATCTACAACACAAATCCCCTCAGAAAATCCACTGACAGCTCTGGAAAAGACAGTAGAACTGACAAAATCCATGGAGGAGATGAATTTGCAGGAGACAGAGATTAGCAGACTTAACAAGGAGGTTGAGAACCTTCAGGAACTCAAGTCTTCTTAGCAAGCCAACTACTCTAAAGAGAAACACACATCAAACAAGCTCAAACAAGAATTGCAACAGCTTCAAAGGCAAACAGTGGTAGGTAAAACACTTGCTGAGGTCAAGGAAAATGTCTGGATGGATATCACCAAATCCATAAATGAAATATGGCCTATGGTGCAAATCATGTTCAAGTAGAACGAACTGGTGCAAAGAAGAAAGCAGGCGATTGAAAAGATAAGAGGAGAATTGGGAGAAATGCCCACAGAAGCCACAGAGATTATTAAATTCCTGAATTCAAAAACCAGAGAAGATTTAGAGGAGTTGAAAATTGAAGATAGGACAGAAACCATCCTTGAGGTCAAGAGGGTCTTGACCAAAAGAGGACTGATGCTGCAACTGGAGGAAAAGGTCCAGGCTATGGACATAGGAGTACAAAGATTTTTCAGTAAAATTGAAGCTCTGCAGAAAAAAGGCCTCCCTGGCTTAAGGGTCATAAACGACAAGTTAATGACACTTTCTGATTATAAAAATAAACTAGCCACTATGGCTAAATATAGTTCTAAATTCTCAGGAATACAGGGCAGTATCACAGGCAGAGCGTTCTTAGAGGCTTTCTAGTCAGATATCAACATACAACACAAGATCTCGTACATTTTCATCGTCAAACCAACTTTTTCCAAGTATACATAGATGGATGAAGTATACCGAAGATTGATCAAAGTCAACATTCCTAGTAACCTTTGGTGGGAGGAGTTATGCAATCTGATCGAGTAGGAGATGAGCTGTCCAAGCCTAGTCAGTTATCTAGTCAGATGAAGTCATGCAGAGGCCTCACCAACGATTCACCCTAGAAATCATCATGAAGTTTCAACACATCATCAAATAGTTCCTGAATTTTTGTATCTTGTTGAGTTAGTTAGCTAAATTTAGATTTCCACATCCCGATCTTTAATGACAATATCCTATGTAATTTTTATTATAAATACTTCAAACTTTGAAGTACTGAGGGTTGATCTTTACGCCCTGTAAGCGAGAAAGACTATAAATTTTGTCAAAGAGATCTTCCATTAATACAAGAGACGTTTCATAGGATTCTCGCGTGTTGTTCATTGGTGATGTTATTCTTTCTATGTTAAATGTTTTTCTATCTCATTTATCATATTGTTTTCTAATCTAATCTTTTAAAGTAGCACATGTTGCAGGATTTATCTTTTTATACCCTGTTTCTAGCTTTGAAAGATCTTAATGTTTATCTTTCTGATATTACAGTGAAGAAATTCTTAAATTCTTCTTTGCTTTAATTGATAATTCTCATCTTTTATGCTATTCATCATTTTACTGCTAAAGAATCCAATGAATGCATTATCTTTCCCTATGAAAAGAATCTTTTAATTTCTGTTTAGATTTCCACCTTTATAGTGCAGACCCCATAGCCCAATGGAAGCGTAAACTCTTTTCAGCCAACTTAAAAAAAAAACCAGCAAAATCTTTTCAATCTTATTTTATTTAACTAGCCTAATATCCTAAAGTTAAAACATCGCTAAATCATACAGAGAGATCCCTCTCTGAAGCTGGTAGGGCTAGATTCCAATTTTGAAGTGGTTGGATAAAGTTACCTCTAGTAAATTTCTTCTTCTCTGACAACCTCTAGGAATTTATAGAGTGTTAACAAGATCAACACCTCTGAAGAAAAAGTGTCTAAATGATTTGATTCAACCCTGAATATTGTTGTCTACAATAAGACCCTGCTATCACAAAAGAGAATTAGGATATGATGAATTAAAACTGAACTATCTTAACATCAACTCAAATATCAAACCTTAACATGATTTGTCTTCTATCCTCCTCTTGTTTCTCCCCTTATGTCTGCTTTTAACAAATTAGGATTGGTTGAAGTAGTTGAACCAACTTATTAGTTAAGCTAACAAAAGACTCAACTAACTTTAGTTCGGCGGGGGGCGGGGGGAGAAATAATCATAATAGGGTCATAGATAAATAATAACTAGTAGGTGGGACCCCTTGTGACTCCCTCTAGTTCATAACAATCAAAATCATCATAACATCATCCATTAGTTAAGCAAACACACCACCTTGTGCCTCCCATCAACATGTTTACTTTTGGCAATTTTAACTCATGAAAATTGAAATTATTTAAAAAATAATACTAATATATCCAAATACAACATGTTGTGCAAAATCCTTGAAGTCCATTGTCATAGAACAATAAACAACATACAATTCAAAATCCATATTTTCCAGTCTTTGATGCAACCCTTTCTTGGTTTCTATTGTCACCTCTTGACTTTCCTGAATTTTCCTTGGGTTGGGCAGAGCCTTTAGGCTTTATCTCACTGATCACATGGGAACAATCATCCCTCAAATGCATCCATGAAGACACAGATTTGTCAGATTCATTAGAGGGTGAGGAAGGGGCATCAATATCTTTTTCTTTATCAATTGCATGGTGAGCCTCAGTCTTCAATATCTTGCTGGCATGGGAGGATTGCACTGGTGAGTGGTTAGGGGGATCTTGGACAATGGGGTTCAAAGGTAAGGGAGACGACAAAGTTAAGTTTTTCCAGCTACGGTGTTGGGAGACTATCGGGTAAACAATCTCCTGCCACCCATCATTTTCTGGGACTTCATGTTGTAAAGAGACATGAGGAGGCACATGGATGTCGAGGGGTTGAGGGGCTTATAAAGGAGGCCTTTCAGGCCTCAGTCAGACTATTCCCTTTCCAATCCAATTAAAGAATCCATCATGAAACAATTGGACAACCTCTTCTGAATCAACATCAAAATGTATAGAGAACCTAGGCCTTCTTGGGCCTCGATTCTAGTTACCTCTACCTGTGTTTCCCTGGCCATGGCTTCCTTGACTAAAAAAACTCATCCTGCATATGTTAACAATTAGTAAATATTATTTTAAATAACCATGCATGACATCTCCTTAAAAATATGAAATATATTTGTCTCAGAATGTAACAGGCTCATGCAATCCAATCCATATAAATTGTTCTAACATCAATCCATGAGAAGGGGGGGTGAAACAATGTTCCGGAAAACATGAAGGGTTTGTATTGGGAGAAAACATGATATAATGAAAGGGGAGAATAAATGGTCATTGCTCAATGATAAAAAAAATCAACTGTAAATCAACCAAGTAAAACCTCACTGCAATCTACTCAAGACACTGCCACTTCATCCACTTAACACATAAATTCTCTTAGCTATAATCAATATCAGAACAGGGAGTGAACAAAATGAATATGGGATATGTGAGGGGGTTGTAATTAGTGGAAAATGAGATAATGAGGGGGAAAAAAATGTTTCATGATCATGAGATTAATCAAGCAATCCATAACATATTTTGCAGTAAGAAAAATATGCATCAACCAACAATCAGATGACTGAGTAAAATCCCTATATATTTTCTTAATTTCACTGTCCATTTACATCCCACAACCATTACAAAACATAAGTAATTCACACAATCTATAAGAGGTCTTGTTTCCTTTATTCACACATTCTGCACTATATATCAGTCAACCATAATACTCATTCTCAATCTGTAATTATTAACATCCATCATTCCAGTACATTTCCCAAATCCACATCTATAATTCAAAGTAGTATTTCCAGAGATAACAATGAAGTCACTATTTTGTGATAGAGCCAATCAATATCTGTAATGATGTTTGTTCCCATACATATACACAGTAAAATAATCGAGACCAAAATAACCAAACTTTTCATGTCACGTCTGAAATGACACTTTACCTATACAACCAACAACCAATGCTTTGACACAGGCTATGCAGGGAAAAAGCGTCCAAGTCTATGTAACAATTCCACTATAAAACAAGACATCTCAACGCGACTTAAAAGCCGGGCCAAATACCCAATGCGACTGTCATCAACTGTAGTCGAGTTTGGTAAGTAACAGACGGTCGATTTCAATAGATGACATGCTTAAAATTTTTTATGAGGGTATCACTTGAGTATAAGAACCAACTATCCATACTACAAATAGAGTGCAACCAACCATGATACAACAGGTCGACTTATCACAACAAACACCAGTCATGCCAATAACTCAACATATCGTGCAGAGACTGTGTATGTTATTAAGTGGTTAGTTGTTTAAGTCACATCGTGACTTAACAAAGTTGTGGATACTCGAACTACAACCAATGAAGGATGTTGTGGATACGCCTTTGATAGATACCCAGTTCGATTATCATCTGGCCTCAAAGAGAACATAGTTACCATGCCCCATGTTTCAATTTCAAAACACCACACACAGAACGTGACCTGTGTGAGCAACCCTAAACATTCGTGACCCAGTTCAACCATCAACCAAAACACCACAAGTTCCAACTAGTGACTGTATATCAACCAACCATTCACCATTGTGGTAAAAAAAACAATCAACCAAACAAGTCATGGTATCTGTACATAACCATGCATCTAATTGACATGGCAGAGGCCTTTCCATTAAAAAACGACTCATTTTTGTTGATATCAAGCGAGTGGCTTGCGAGCTTTAGAAACACAAACTATCAATGTAAGGTTGATACTCTATCGCAGAGGCAATGACGAAAACCAAATCCATATGACCGCCATGTGACCAATGGATGAGCTTACGTTCAGTGTCATAGACCACAACTATCTGGAACAACTTAACATGATCGACATATTCACTATGCATCTATAGTCTGGAGGGTTAAGGTTTTGCACAATAGTCATCACAGGAGGAAAGGCACCAACTATAGTGAAACCTTGAGGTTACATGCATACGCACAGGGAGGACTGTGACACTTGTGAATGGGAGGCAGTTCCTTGATAGGGTCAAACAGGAAAATAGGGCTCTAATTAGACCAAAAAAAAAAATCGCTAAGACAACCATCCAACCATGATTTAAAAGCCTTTAACCAATGCAGTGGTAACAAAACTACCACCCAGGAAGACCACCAAATCCAATGAACCCAAAACAATTCTAAGCAGAACCATCCATATTCTAAAAAAATCCACACAGTTGCAGTACTCAGGACAAACACAAACCCACACAACTGAGCCAAAAAATAATTTGTAACCAGAGTGAAGTCAAGAATGGCCAAAAGAGACATACCTATTAATCGAAACCTTAAGACAAGAGGTGGCCGAGCAGTTTCACCCTGCCAAAATTCTAGAGTGCAATCACAACAGCCAAATCAAACAATAGTTCGATGAGGGCGGTGTCCAACAGGAAGGGTAAAGGTGACGTGCAATAAATGCACATCGCCTCCACCCATATCACATTTACTCCATAGTACATGCCAACGATCCCCCATTAACACCATTAATCAACCAATGCATCGAGAATATCAACACATTTAAACCATAACATAATCCAAGTTCCATAATTTAACCATTTGCATCATTACTTTGCCAAATGTGCCACCCATGTCATAACTCAAATAAATTGCTTGACAACTATACAATAGAATCATCACTAATAACATAATCACCGTAAAATGAAAATCCATTTCTTCCATGAACCACCAAGGTTATAACATATGCACATCAACTACCAATTGGATCAATCAATGCATAACCATTGTATTATCTCTTTGCCAAAATGCGCCACTAAAATTTCCACCATATGCATATAAAATGTAACTGAACAATATTTCATAGTCATTTCCTTGATAGTTAGGAGTTAACCACTATCAACAAGCATTTTCATGCATATAGTATTGCAGAGCTAGGTCTCTTTGCATTAGATATAGTATTTATTTTTCCTCAAAATGCCTTTTTTCAATTTTCACTAACGTTTGTTGTGTAGGTGCGTGAAGAGAAAATACCATAATGAATAGAAGGATGTAGTATCATGAAAGAAAAACATTCCAAAGCTTAACTAATGACATTCATATTCTCATAAACTGTCCAAACCCTTGTAGCTCATCACCATAAAATGAATAGACCTGATTTTCAAAAGTTCAAGAGGATCCCACCTACTAGCATTATTTAGTCTTATATAATAATAGGCTTTAGCAACACTTTGCGGACAAAATTATGTTGACGTTTTCAATCGTCAACACGCCCCTCTGTTACACTGCTTATTTGGTTACATAGATCTATCTGGTTAATCAGTGAATGCAAACTTGCTTATTCCATTTTAATCAAGAATTCAACCATTTACTCATATTTTCACATTCTTTAGATAAACCACAAACAACATATTTTCACATCGTAATAAAATTGTATTCAATACCATTATTCATTCCATTATACAAATACATCCATTCACGAATGTAAACACTAGAAACAACCATTCATTCAGTTCCAACACTACTTCAGCACAAGGATTGCAGTGAAACAACCATTTAGTTCATCTACAAACATGCACATTTAAGAAGCAATTAGAGGCACCAACCATCCATTGTACTCTACACACAAAGCATACAAATACTTATATGTTCAATAAATATGTTTACCATCCAACTGATTGTGGGAAAGTGATTTTCTAAAGAACCATAGGCTCTACTTTCTCAGTCACTTTGGAAGCATTCCACCCCCGTGCTAGGCCAAGATACCACCAGGGGATTCTCTCACAATTGTCTCATTAGGTCAAGGAATGGATCAGGGATTTTATTCTCCTCCACTCCACTGGAAACAACATAAGTTTCCCTTCTTTCCCACCGATCTTAGGACCTCCATGGGGTTCATCAAATGCCTTCCCAACTAGATTTCCTCTACACAAGAGAGTCCCTTCACAACTATTTTGTCCCTTAGTGCCCTCTCCTTCTTGTTTTGGTTTCTTTCCAGCAAGCATCGAGCTTGTGGTCCTCTTTTTCTCCAGTATATAATTCTAGTCTTCTCTGTTGCAACATGATCATCCATTCATTGGGATTTCTTGCCAGTTATTCTTTTACTCAAAATTGCGTCCTAGATCTTCCTTTGATTTTCTCACACACAATTTCTCTGATACGCAATTCTTTTCTCTCATGCCAGTATGACCTCCTTCTTAGACCGTCTTTAGCACTTTGTGGTTGCATTTGCACATCGTTCCTCCATAAAGTCTATTGCTATTTCTCTCGCAACCTTCTCTTCTCTTCCTGAGTTCTATGTGTTCTCTTCGTGGTGGTTTTCCACCTTTGGGATCTTATTCCATGCATTTCCTTGGGATTCCTTTGAATTCTGTCAGATGTATCTTGCAACCAAGGTTTGAATTTGAAGGGTTAATCTCAGGGTGTCCTTCTGTCAAGTTCTCTTGTTGATTGTTTATCTCCCCAGACACTAGTTCTGTCCACAATTATAACTTCTTCAAAAACCAATATTTCTCTTCTTAATTGATCACGTGGCTCTAGGTAGTTTAGGGTATGTGGGAAGGTGATGGATTTTTAGAAAAGCTTCATGTTTTCCTCATTAAATATTCTCCATTCCACCTCACCAATCCACCTCATCAATCCCACTTCATCAATTCCCTCTAGTGTTTTCATGGCCAATACATTTAAGGCTTCATCCATCAGCCAACTACATGCCATTTTCAATTAAACAATAATACAATTACAATTTTTATATGCCATGGCATGACAACATTAGACATGATTAATTACATATAATTCAAGGTTTAGAAATGGGTTGTTACATTCCTCTCCCCCTTCAAAAGGAACATTGTCCTTGAGGTTCTTTGAATTTCCGCAACACCAACCATGCCTTCATCCTTCAGCCTCTTCAGTAGCATCTGATCTCCCTTGGTATAGTCCTCACTTAGACTCCAACATTTCAAAACATTCCTACATCAAATATCAAACAACATGCATATTAAAACAATTTCGTTCGTGCACAAATATTTCTTTGTTGTTCATAATTCAAGACGAAATATATATCTCAACACAATACTTATTTGTTCATTTCATGGATATGTTTCCACATGGTTGTCACTTTTACTCAACTCATTTTTTTTCCCTTGACATACCCACTATGCTCATGATCCCATCTATCATTAATATGAATTATCCAAGTCTCCTCTTCCTTGTAGTCACTCACCCTCCATGATCAGGCATCCCCTTCTTTGATACACAGTCCCTCGACATATCCATCATTTTCCAAGGCTTAGAGACTTATAGAGTCTTACAACCAAGGTGTTCCTCTATATTTCTCTAACATAACATAGATCATCACAACAAAGATCTTGGAATACAAGGTCTTCATGTCACAAAAATATCCTTCTCCATGCTTTCCTAGCTTGACAACCATCATTTGTCTCTCCAAGAGAGATATTTTACCTTACATGTATCACATGAATACAATAACCATGAGTTAATGTCATTAATGAAATCAAAATTCTTTCAAATCAATTACCAATAGATTTTCCATTTTTTTTAAAAATGTTCCACATAAGAACTAGATGCCACAAGTATGAGACTTCCTTCTCATAACAATTTGTCTTAGCAGAATTTGGTCTTCTTTATGGGCTTACAACATTTCCACATCCAATACCCTTCTTTCTGCAATTCCATTTTCACAGAGCCAAACAAATTGTTAGTTCCCGTGGACATTATACTTTCAGTGCACACTTACAGTGGCTCACAAACAGTTTCAGAATTGTGCATAATAACAATTACATCACAATTATCTATTCAATGATATAAAATAAAAGGAATTATCATTCCTTACACATGCATCATTTCAACATCCAAGATTCTCAAAATTCAATCAATCATTAAATGAATTTAACCAGTGTGCCAGTGTCCATGGCCACATTTATACACAATGAACCCTTGCATTGATTTTAGATTACCACATTTCATATCAGAAATTTTGTCATGGTGTATTGGGACTCATCCAACCTCTCACCACATGGATTATCTATCCACATTCATTGTTATAGTAGGATTGTTCTTCTTTCCTTGAGCTAGCCATAACCTCAAATCAACACACATGAACTTGAAAGTTTCACACGAATGAATTCAATCATTCTTTCTTCACTAATAACCAAGGTGCCAACACTCATGGCCACCCAATTTATCTCTTTACCATTGTTACAACTCTATATAATACTGGAAGGTTTTTCTTCCATAATGGTTAGTCTGATACATGCCCTGTCATGCAAGAATGCATCTCCTCAATGCATCCAATCAATGCATTATTTATGAGAACTTTTGTTCACATTCATTCATGATTAATTAATGAATTCATGACATAGTTGTTCATGATTTTCTTGCAAGGATTTCAATCATCCTTGAATGTCAGAGGCTATTCCCTCTTATTGTCTAGGTTATCTTCTTTCTTGAATCACACCCTAATTGTGTATCAATGGCATACAACAACCACTCAAAAACACATGCATATCATCAAGATAATAAAATATCTCTGAAGGGATTCTTACCCAATACCTTTCAATTTCTCATGTCACATAGGCATGGAAATTTTATATCTATCCAGCTTCCATCAACCTTCCTAAAATTACCTCATCAGTGGTGCTTCATGGGAAGTCCTAAAGTCCCTTCAACAATTTCCAACAATAGCCTTCTTGTATTTCTCCTCTACTTGAGGTTGTCCACCATTGGAAACTATCTTCCCCGACAACTCCAACATTTTTATACACATAACATGCATCATTAAATCAACAAAACATTTTCATATATGTCCTAGAATATTTATATGCACTCCATCACATTATCGTCAATGTTTTTTTCTTATGAGTGCAAACACAATAACATTTTTGTTGTCTCTATGGTCATACAACTATCAACATTCTCATGATATAAACATTCACACATAAAAACATATCATATTTCTCATCCCAGATAAACACAATAAACATCAAGAGAGGAGTTAAGGGAATCTCCATTTTTCCAACTCCTACACAATCTGAAATTTTCAGCTTAATTGAACTATTCCCAATCTCTCACTGCCTTTGCATAATCATGGCTTAACCGTGATCATTCCTTTAAACATATTTGTTAACTCATTTTTTTTTGCTTTCATAGTTGTTCTTTTAAAGCATACAAATATGTGAAACAATCAGAGATTTAGTTTCTTCTACAATCTATCCCCTTTTTGGACCTTCCTATTTTGATCCTCAAGTAGTCTTAGCCAAGTTCATATTGACCTTTCCTGGATCTAACAACATATTACATCATCAACTTGGCTTACAATTTATCTATGCCTTAGTGCATTATGCGCATCTACCAATCATATTGGTCAACATTCATTTGCACATCTTTCATTCATGCATTATATTTTAAAATGTAATCCAAGATTCTTATACAAATAGGATTTGCATCCCACTGCCTAATTCTCAGTAGTCATTAATGTTGTGGCTATGTTCTCCCAAAAGAGTATTTACATAGTTCCTCCACAGGGAACTTCTTCAACATGCAACTCTCTTGTTGCATATCCAACATTATCTGAAATGACCTTAACCTTGAGTTAGCCTCAGCTTCATCATTTTAGAGATTTACCCAATATTCCATAAGGAATATAATCATGCATTCTTATTATGCATTAAAATGATACATTCACACATGCACATTATTCTTGTGTGTTTTCATGTGCTTAAACACATGCATCAACATGTTGTGTGTTTACCATATGCACTCTTTACAATTTCACATGCATATTTACTTAGAAATCATCTCACTCATGATTGTTCACAATCATCTAAATTCAATTTTCAAAGGCATAATCATAACTATGCTTCCCTCTCTACATGGAAACAAACAACAATAAACCACTCTTTCCCTTCTGCTACAAAATCACTTACAATTCATAAATTCAAACTAGGTAATTACAACATTACCCAAGGCAACAAGATAATAATTCTAACTTCTCTTCGTGCCTCAATTAATTCTTGGTCAATAGACCTTTACCAAGGAAATCCTTTCCTATATTCCCTCTAACTACTACTTGAGCATATTCATTCATACCCTCATGGATACCATCCACTTTTGGATGTCGATCTAACCCATTGGTCTTCTAAAGATGCTGAAGCACTTCCTCTACAATATTATAGATCAACTTCTTTATATTTTACAACCATTTACAGGTTTCATTCATTACAGGTAAAATACATTGACCATACTATTTTCCACCAGTCTTCTAAACATGAGGAATTATACATATAGGGCTTAGTCTCTTTATTTAAACGACACTCATAATTACCAGGGTTCCAATAGCCCATACTTACAGGTAATAAGACAACAACTCAGTCCACTCATTCTATGAACTCATACAATCCTATGATAGGATTATGCCATTTCATCCATTCACATTCATCCATTAATGATTATCATCATATTCCCACTCCCACATGAGTATTTATTATTCCATCAAGAAACAACAAGTTCTTATGTTACATTTCAATAATAAATTCCAAGGCACAATTTCATTATGTAGTCCTTCTCCTAAAGGAGAATACACATATAATAAACAAACTTTTAGTGCAAATAACTCTTTTTAGTAGGCTCATCATAGACTTGTTGTACCAACCCTATGATTGATCTCTAGCCCAACTAGGCCCAGTGTTTGAAATTTTATCTGATACCACTTTGCAACACACCCGACCCCCTAATCCTCTCTTAGTCTAGTGGGATGTCAAAATTTCCTCTTCTTCGAATCAATTCTTTTCTCTGAATAAATTTCATATTTGGATTTTTCTCGTTGAGAGATTTCCAATGACTATAACCATACTCAAAACCTAGCACTAGATCAAAAGTTACAACTTATTAAAGTTCCAAGACCCTCATTCACCATTTCCAACTCATTTCCATGTGGCATCCACATGGATCTCTGTCACTTGTACCATTCAACATGGAACTGACATGGATACTGATGTGGAACATGCCACTTGGCCCATCGAATCCCCAAATCGATGGATTAGATAACTCAGATCATTTCTTCATCATCAAAGTCCTTCTCCATCAGAGTCATGTTCCACTTCGTCTGTTATACTCCAACCACACACACTCAGACTCTGAAATTCAATGGTCTCAATATTGTCATCACCTCAACATACCCGATGGTAAACACCCTCCATTTCTCCTAACTTAGTTTAAGTGGGACCTGCAAATATCTATGACTAATATTGCATCTCTCATTCTCATCGATTTATGACTCACAAGAGCTATCAAAGTTCCTTGTTATCAAAGCATATTTGCTTTAGGTATCACAACCTACTCTGACCTTCCCCTCTCCAATGGATCTAATGGTCATCATTGTACCTCATCCAACGGTTAATAATTACTCGGAGTATGACATATGAATGACAGTTAAGGTTCCAACCTTCTCTCCTCTAAACGAATCTTACCAGATCCAATGGCTATTGTCTACTGGATTATTCCCTGATAGATTGATGGTCCTTTAACCATTTCGTCATCGAAGTTCTCTAAAACCCATCATTTGGATCTCTGACCGTATATGCTCTCATGAACCTGTGAATGGAATTGATGTTTTAGATCTTCTCTGACCAACCTTCCAAGGGATCTACGACTCAGGGTAGCTCAGAGTCTCCCCCATCGAAACTCTATTGTACCCAACTCTTGGATGATCTTATGGAATTACCCTCCAATAGACCTACGACCAATAGCAAATATCATGATTCTCTCCTACACACACTCCGATGGATCAATAAATCTCGTTGACTCAGATCCTTTCCCATAAGAGTGTTTATACAACCTCATACTCAAACACTCTAACAATCTGTCCTTTTGATCAATGGTTAGGATATCTCCATGACACCAAATCAACGACTATCAATGATTCAAGGTCTCCCTCATTTTCAGATTCCATACAACTTTGCATTCAAGCACTCTGACGACTGCACTCTCTAGCGAATGGTTGATATTTACTAGCCTCGTTGGATCAATGATTGTGATTCATTCTTGTTCTAAACAAGGGTTCTTCTTAGGATAACATTATGATTAAGGACTTAACCATTTCAAGGATTCTTCCAAGTTCTTTCTAAGCGTTACCAGACCTCCAATAAATCTGAACCTTACTCTGAAAGCTATATAAGGTATTCTTCTCATATCTCGGTGAAGATTTTGTAGAGCCTCCAAGATTTCCATTCAAATAGGAAGGTTTTCATAGAACTTAAATCTCTCTAAAATGCACATAGAAATGCTCATGTTCTAGGGCATTTCTGCCACCATTTTTCTAGTGAAGGTTTATATATTTCAATATCTCCATTCATAGACTTGCAGGATTCACAAGGTCACACCCCTCCTTTACACTTCTTATTTGGTTACAAAAATCTATCTAGTTAATTAGTGAAAGAAAACATGCTTATTCCATTTTACTTGGGAATTCAACCATTTACTCATATTTTCATATTCAT
>ML837332.1:0-32476 GCA_009831015.1 Picea engelmannii | reverse complement strand
GGGTAACAAAAATTCACTTAACAATCTAAAACATAAAAAATAAATAGTTAATGTAAAGAATAGGGATTGTAAATTAATATTGCATTTTTATTTTACACATTAATTAACACTAAAAAAAATGGGGAATAGTCAACCTTTATGTAAATGCGAAGTAACATATTACATACCTTAGGATCTGTGTCATACAAGTGTTAGACAAATGATTCATAACTTTCAAATTCACCAGCAACAATGTAGTGGAGAGAATATTTGCTCTTGACCCTTTATAAAGTCGTTTATTTGCATTTTCAATCAAAGGTTCATCATAAATACCATCACTACTATCCCCATGATCCTCATCTGGATGACCGAATAAGTCTTGAATCATTTGATTTGTCTCATCAACTTGAACTATGTTATTATTGTCATCTACTTCCATGGAATCATTAAATTGGTCTTCATTATCGGCTTCAAGTTCTTCATCTTGTACTACAACATCATTTCTGCTAGTACTTGGTGCTTTGTGCATAAAGTTGGGGGGAAAATCTAACTTTATAATTACAAACAATCATGAAAAATTAGTGCATGTATAAAACATTATAAAATTTGAGAATATAATAAATATTAAAACAGATAATGAATGTATATACCATCGGACGATATTCATTTGATCCCTCGTCCATATGCCCATATTTTCTACAATGTTTTGTAGCTGTTGCTATTAAAACTCTTTCAGGACGTCTAGTACAACAATTTTTGCAAGGGCAATAACATTTACCGTCACCCTTTTCACCCTCTTTAATTCTTTTCCCAACTCTAATGTTTTTTGACATTCTTCCCCACATACTTATACTGAAACAAATATCTATTTTTTGTTCACCAAGAAGACCCGCAAACCCTTTTTGAAGCGTTGTTATTATAGAAAACTTGTTGCAACATCTGTCAAATGCAACATATTTATAGATTTTTTAACGTCGCAATTCCGACGTAAAAAAGTCCTAAGTGATCGTTGGTATTTTGAGTTGGTGAACATACTAAGGTGACCGTTGGAGGGGAAAACCTAGTTTCCAAAACGTTGCAATTGCAACATACATTTTCACAAACGTGGCAAGAGCGACGTTAACGTGGCAAGACCAACTTTAACGTGGCGATTGCGACATACATCTTCACAAACGTGGCAAGAGAGACGTTCCAGTGGAAAACGTGGCAAGAGCGATGTTCCATTGGAAAACGTGGCAAGAGCGACGTTAAGGTGGCAAGACCGATGTTAACGTGGCAAGAGAGACGTCAACGTGGCAAGAGCGACGTTATCGGGCAACATGATTTTTGTTTTTTATAAATTTCCTCTATTTTGCGACAATATGGATAATTTTGTCCATAACGCCGCAAATAAAACGTCGAAATTTTTACAATATGTAGTAGTGATGGAATCATATTGATTGAGGCATTTCTTCCCATTGGACGAATCCGTTACGACATTTCTTATTTAACCCATCAGACGTTGTGTCGAGACCACTTTTTGCAAACTGAGATATCCGAACTAACATAGAAGTGATTGCATACCGCGTTGTACTGCCTAGACCTCTCCATCGATTCGATTACCTTGAGTATCTGTTTGCCTACCCGAGTTATTTTATTACAAGTGTGAATGTCGAGCGAGCATAGCGCACTATAGAAATATGTGGAAGAGATTTTTGTAGACCTTATGGCTGAGAAAGTCATGTCCACAGGAATATAGGCCTCATTGACTAGACGATTGCAAGCATCCCCCTTGATTGCACATCGGTCTTGTCGAACCACGACTGAGAAAAGAATCAAGCACTGTGACAATCTGGTGAACGCGAAGCAGATCCTGTCGGTCTTGCCTAACTACATCCTACCTTTGGGTGGCGCGGTTAGTCATGACAACGTCCTGCGTGATTTCAAGTACACACTGATCACTGTGTACCTCTCGAAGGGGATACGCGCAGTTAGACTGCAGTTGTGATTGATCCTTGCTCTCAAGATCAGTGACTTCAACCTCGGCGATAGGAAGAATTATGTGATGCTCGCACTTCATAGGTACCTGACGAAGATGACTGGGAACAAGCCCAATATAGTTCCCTAGCCCTAGATCAAGGAGATCACAAGATTGACGATCTTGAACATGATGAAGATCCCCCATTTCAATCGACATCAGGAGGTTAAAACGTGCATTGAACTCCTCTTGTTGTGATACCATGGAGGGTATCTCTGGTTGGATAGGCACATCACTATTGATCTGACGTTGATCAACTTGATCACTAGATTGAGCATGCAGGGACCAGAACCTCACTAGTTCTACCTAGAGAAGACGTCAGATCGCTCTTTGACACAATGAATCAAGGAGGCATATGGCGATGTGGAGAAAGGGAAGCGACGCTACAACATCCAGGATGGCACAATGCACCTATATTTTCAGCTACTAGTGGGCAAGCTCCTTAGAAAGAAGCATCCTACACAAGTCACAGGATTCGTAGTCGACCTCGCAGGGAAGTGTGTCGAAGGAATGCAGATGAACTGGGTGAGATACCTCATTAATGAGTTGGAGAAGGACTGTCGTGAAGCGCAAGACCAAGTCTATGAATTTCACTTCAGTTGGTTGTTGATTCTCATTGCATTTGTCGCTTGGGAGATGTCGGAGGGAGCGACATTCCCAAAAGTTGATCCATCAGAGCCATTGGCCGTGAGGTTCACCTTGTTGTATACAAGTGATATGGATAAGTAGTGGAAATAAATGCAGTGTTCCACACTTACTACCTATAGCTCAAGCCCTCCATTGAATCATTCTCCCAAATGACCCCAAACACCATGCATACATACAGGCCGCTAGCGAAGTTCCACATAGACCGACACTTCATCTACATCACTGCGCGTAGGGACAAAAGTAAGGAGGAGTTGCAGTCTTACTATAAATTGATCGATGAAGACATGGAGGAGATAACCAAGGAATGGCCAACTGAATTCCTTGTACTAGTTGAGGATACATAACTTTCCGACCACGACATCATATAAATCCCTTTGGTCACCTGGAGTGAGTATGAAGGACCAAGTAGCGCAAAGAAAAAGAAGAAAAAGGAAGAAGTGTAGGACATAGGCAGTGAGGAGAAGGATAACTCATCGAAAGAAACTGCACCTGACTCACCTGCAAGAGGAGGAGGTGACAGAGTAAACCAAGAGGAGGAAGGGGAAGAACACAAGAAAGAAAAGGGAGAAGTGACATTGCCAAAGGAACCCCTTACAGAGGTCTAGATGTCAAGTAAAAGGAAGGTTTCTCCACAGAAACCCTCAGTGCGGAAGAAGACCCGAGCCAATAAGCCTTAGTCATAGAATGTGATCATAGTGGATGATATCCAGCTCATCATCATAGCTATAGAAGATGCCTCAGAGGATATCCTGCAGAGACATGAATCGAAGCAAGAAACACTATATGAAAGAATCGAGAAATAACTTAAAGACATCCAACAAGCTATCCAGTCAAGCCGCATAGTGTCTACTACACCATCTTCAACAGAGAGTGTAGAATTGGGGGATGATCCCACCCAATTACGCAGATTAGCATATGCAACAGAGACTCGACTTCGTCGAGTCCAAGAAGAATAGGAGCAGGCCACAAAGGCCTTGAAGAAAGAAAAGGAGGAGGCCTTAGAGAAACTTAGGGTTTCACAGCAAGAGAAATATGACCCTTGGGTGAAGTTCAAAGAGGACAAAGAGAAAATCCAGAAAGAGAAAGACCAGCTGCTTGTAGAGCAGACTGTGGTCCGAGAGGCAGTGACTAGAGCACTTCGCTCTGCTTCGGGCTTGGCACAGATGGAAGAAGAGAAAAATAAGAGCCAAGTGGGGAAGCTCATTGAGGCCATTCAACAGCTTCAAGGAAGAGTAGCAAAGCTAGAAATTCAAGCAGTGTCGAGCACTCCACAAGAAGTGAGAAATCAGAGGGAAGAAACTGCCAGGAGCACAGTAGAAAGAATTAGGGTGTTGGCCTTAGTTTGTAAGAAACTAAGTGACTGAAGTGCATAGATATATGAGAGCCTAATAGAAGACTTGAAGATGAGGACATTGGAAGCACAACTCCACGAGGCGAAGCAGCAAGCCTCTACTGTGCAAGCATAGCTAAAGCTGCTTACTGCAGTGGAGAAGATGAAGAGATCACAAGAGTAGCGCACAGTTCAACAACAGGTCACTGCCATCCAGAGAAGAGTTATGGAGGTGACACAGAGACTCTATCCGGTGCATCAAAATTCAAAGAAACAAATCTTCAAACTTACAGAGGTCAGTTTGAACAACTAAAGATGATGGAAGATGAGAATATTGCAGCTTATTTCTTACAAGTTGATGAAACAGTAAATAAAATCATAGGATTGGGAGAAGAAATCAAAGAATTTGTAATTGTTAAAAATATACTAAGATCTCTTCCTATAAGATTTGACCCTAAGATATCAATACTAGAAGAAAGAGCAGATCTAGACTCAATAAGCATGGAAGAACCACATGAAATCTTCACATCATATGAAATGAGAACTGAATAGGAAAATCCAGATATAAAAAGAAGCAATTTTCAAAGAATCGAAAAGGTCAAAGGAAAAGGGAAAGAAAAAGGAAAAATAACATAGAAACAACAGTGACATCTCAGAAGATGATGAATAAGTGGACAACCTTGTCAGAAGCTTGAACAAGGGAACCATCAACTTATATAGAGGTAAGTTTCCTTTGGTAGCCATCAAACAACATATATGTACTAAGTGAAATTGGAAATGAAAAGTGTTGTCTATGAAAGGAAGATGAAAGTTGGATATGGCACAAAGGAATGGGTCACATACACTTTGATAAACTTTTCAAAGTCATAAAAAAGGAAGCAGTTAGAGAAATGCCCCAGATTACAAAACCAACCAACACTTTATGCAAGCAATGTTAACAAGGAAAACAAACACAGACTAGGTTTAAATCAAAACAATATTCAATGACAAGACCACTGCAAATTTTTCATAGTGATCTAGTTGGAACAACTACAATGAAGGGTTTAAAAGGTGAGAAATAGTTTATGTTATTAGTTGACGATTATACAAGAATGAATGTAGTTTTCTTTCTCATAAATAAGTCAGAAGATTTTGAAAACTTCAAGGTCTATAAGGAATTGGCTGAAAATGAAATGGATTCAAAAATCAAATGTTTGAGATCTGATAATGGAGGAGAGTTTACTTCAAAGGAATTTATGGACTACTACAGAAAGCATGGAATAAAAAGAAATTTCTCTATTTCTAGGACACCTCAACATAATGGAGTTGTTGAAAGAAAGATCAAGACAATACAGGAAATGGCTCGAACAATGTTAATGGATTACAAATTGACATATATCTTTTGGACACATGCATTGCATACAATGGTTCACATTCAAAATAGAGTAATGCTTAGAAAAAATACTGACAAAACTCCCTACAATTTATGGAAAGGAAGACCAACAAATGTGAAAAACTTCATAGTATTTGGAAGCAAATGTTACATCAAAAGAGAAGATGGAAGAATGGTAAAGTTTGACTCTCGTGTGGACAAAGGAGTACTTGTTGGTTACTCAAGTACAAGGAAAGCATACAAGTGTTACAATCTGAGGTTGAACAAAGATGTGGAAAGAATCAATGTAACAATTGATGAAACAGGTGGATGAGAATTAAAGGAAGAAGAAAATGAATCAATGGAACAACTTTATGAAGAGGAAGCAAAATATGAAGAAGAAGTAGAAAGGGAAGATGAACATGATCATACTGTTGATACTGAGAGGGGGGTGAATCAATATCAAGTACAATTTAGAAACCTTTTCAATTTATACTTAAACCATTTAATTATATCCAATGAGAAATGAACAATAGTATAAGAGTTACACCAATACACCATGCACAATATATGATAAATAATCAATAGTTATTATTCAAGGGAAGTAAAGACTTCCAAAGGTAGCTATAGCTTCCAAATATAAAGGGAGGGATAAACCTCCATGAGGAAGATACAATCCTCCAATATAAATGGAGGTTTGACCTCTCCATCCTTGCCCCTTCCTTCCACCCAAGAATATATGAGAGATAATAAAAATTTACATTAAATCATCACCATCAACCAACCATCACATAGAACCTGCTAATGCTTACTGAGACTTCTTCAACTTCTGCAATTCTTCAATTATTGGAATACTCTAATCCTATAGATAATATTACTCAATGTATTCTCTGAAAATTCTCCAAGTTTCACTCCTTGAATCCTCCCCAAAAAGAAGTTATAGAGAGGATGGTAGACCTTGTTCAATTCTAGTTTATTCAGGAGAGCGAACTTGTACAGAATTCCCCGCGCTCAATATTTAACATCAAATTTTGAAACTCACACAAAAGAAACTATAGTCCATAATATTTCCAATGAAATTGGTCTCACTTAATTTTGATTCTCTATGAATAAGTTATGACGATTTTACCCAAAATGTTATTTATCAACTAGCTTCAGGACTAGTCAAAAACCCTATCTTCCACAGAGTGTAACTAAAAAATTATAGTGAATAAAGAGATGAATTTTTTACCACAAGTATCTTGATATGTCTTCTCAATACTATATCAATTTAACCATCTGAATAGTTCTAGAATTGTTTTTATAGAGAAAATGGTAAGATGACCTGTAAATAACATACCATAGAACACATCACCAAAAGACTTCATCCTCCCTTGAAATCCGACCTTCTTTACTTCTGATTTCCTCTAAAATTCGACTTGTATATAAAATGAATGTATAATGATATGTATTTATACCATTTATGTCACTTTATTTTAACATTAGGGTCGGCCTAACACTTTCTTATTTTGTAATTCTTTTCTTTAATTGTCTTTAGGGCCGACCTATATTTCCTTCTTCAATTCACTTTTTCATCTTCAAAAATTCATTTCTCCTCAACCATGAGGATACACATACCACCGGAAACAACATGATGTATACTATCCATCCATGGGTGTTGTATTTGCATGTGCATTTTCCTTCATGTCCAAATACCTTCATCAATCTTGCGGTCCAAAACCAATGACTAGGGTTGACATCAATGACAACAACCAATCCTCCAACAATATCCCCATTTGTCATTGATGGCGACACTCATGCCCCCCCTATCATCATGATACCAATTTCTCTCCCCCTTTTACATCAATGGAAAAGGGTGGGGTTTCTCCCCCTGACTTTAATCACAAAAGGTAACTCTCTTCTTTGGTGATGCTCCCCCTGAACATATAACACTTAATAACACTTCATTTTTATGGTCTCTTTCTTCCTTGGATATTTTTTGTGGTTTTAAAACATATATGTTACTTGGTCTTCTTGTTGCAGTTGTAACCAATCTTCCTGAACCTTCTTGTTTGATTTTTCATCTTTGTGAGATAAACATGTGAGTGTATCCTTGATCACACATTTTACTAACATTGAGTAGATTATTCTTCACGTCTTCAACCAATAGGACATTCTTTTCTTTTACATTTTTTCTTCCAAGCTCTACTACACCTTCTCCAAGTATTTTGGCAGATGAGTCATCTCCAAATGCAACATCGCCACCCTTTCTCTTCAAGCTGATGAATTTGCCTTGATCCCCAGTCATGTGTGAAGAACATCCACTGTCTATGTACCATTCATCTTCTTCTTTACATTTTTCAATGGTTAGTGCTATTTGAAAATCTTCATTGTTTGGAATCTCTTTCCTTCTCCATACTGTGGTTGGCATAGGGACATCTCCATTCATATATCTGCAATCTCGTGCTTTGTGACCAAGATAATTACATTTGTAGCATACAATATTTTTGTTCATCAATGGGGAAAATGAATTATAACTTATGTTGACAAATCCACGATTATTTCCATATCTTCTATTTACACCATTCATGTTTATTGCATAGTTTGTTCCTTTCATTGATTCTGCAATTAATTGCCTTATGTCCAAAATTTTTGCAAGTATAACAATGACCAAGAAAGAAATTTTGATACCTGGGAGTAAGTGACCTTCTTTGTGATGTAGTCTATCTGGGTTCATGATCTACTCTTATGTAGTTTCCTTCATACTGATTGAAGCTTCTTTGATTCATGAAGGTATGAGGTCTTCTTGGATATTCATCTCTTTTGTAATCATTTCTTATTTTTGGTATCCTGGTCCACTTCTCATCAACTGTCTGTGTAGCTCTTTCTTCAATCTTCTTGTTGGTATTTGCATCTTATTTGTATGAAGTTTCACTCATGCATCCAAGATGTGTTAAGTCTTTTGGCACTTGAGAGTTTCTTAAGCTCTTCCTCAATGAGACAAATTCTTGTTCAATTTTCTCACGATCTTCTTCTTTCTTCATCATTTGGACATTCTTTATTTCTACTATTCTTCTTGCTTCTTCGAGTAGAGTTTTCAAGGAAATGGTTTCTTCTCTTAGTTTCTCAAAGTATTCTAATTGTTTCTTCAAGATTACAACTGTCTTTTCACAACTACCCAATTCACTTCTTAGTTTTCTATGCATGTCTTTGAGCTTGCTATTTTCAATCTCGACATGCTTCAATTTTTTAAGATTCTCATCTTCTTGTTGAATCATTTCTGCTTCATGATTTTCTTCTTCTTCATTGGACTTTTCTTCTTCAGTTTCATCTTTTTCAATCCTTGGATGAGGACATTCAAATTCAACCTGTCCTACTCCTTCACAATTAAAGAAAAAGAACTGACCTCCATTTGCTTCTTTGAAATCTGAAATGTTGTAATTTGCTTCAACTTCTTCTTCGTCTTCTGATTCTTCCCTTGCAGAAAGGTCTTATAGCTTGTCCCAAATCTCTTTTTATGATGCACATGATCCCACCTTGGATTTCACTGAATCTTTCAATCCATCCAGGATGGTATCTATTGTCAATTTGTTGTTCCTTTTTTCTTCAAAGCATTATATCCTAAAGCAACTGAGAACCAAACATTTTCCCCACGATCTTTCAAGTAAGTTTCCATTCTATTACTCCAGTATTCAAAATTGCTTCAATCAAATGGTGGAATCCCATTTGGAATGTTGTCTTCCATTTCTGCTTAGGATCTTCCTTCCAGTGGTTAAACTATACTAAAGGTAACCCACTCTAATACCAATTGTTGATACTGAGAGGGGGATGAATCAGTATCAAGTACAATTTAGAAACTTTTTCAACTTATACTTAAACCATTAAATTATATCCAATGAGAAATGAACAATAGTATAAGAGTTACGTCAATACACCATGCACAATATATGAGAAATAATCAATAGTTATTGTTTAAGGGAAGTAATGACTTCCAAAGGTAGATACAACTTCCAAATATAAAGGGAGGGATAAAAATCCATGAGGAAGATACAATCCTCCAATATCAAAAGAGGGTTTAACTCTCCATCCTTTCCCCTGCCTTCCACCCAAGAATATATGAGCAATAATAAAACTTTACATTAAATCATTACCATCAACCAACCATCACATAGAACCTGATAATGCTTCTTGAGACTTCTTCAACTTTTGCAATTCTTCAATTCTTGGAATACTCTAATCCTGTAGATAATATTACTTAATGTATTCTTCGAAACTTCTCCAAGTTTCACTCCTTGAATCCTCCCCAAAAAGAAGTTATAGAGAGAATGGTAGATCTTGTTCAATTTTGGTTTATTCAAGAGAGAGAGGTTGTACAAAATGCCCCAGGCTCAATATTTAACTTCAGATTTTGAAAATCGCACACAAGAAACCAAAGTCCGTACTCTTTCCAATGAAATTGGTATCAATTCATTTGGATTATCTATGAATAAGTTATGACTATTTTACCTGGAACACCTATTTATTGACTAGTTTCAAGACTAGTAAAAAACCCTATCTTCCACATAGTGTATCTCCAAAATTATAGCAAATAAAGAGATGAATTTTTTACCATAGATACCTTTATATGTCTTCTCAATACTAAATCAATTTTACTATCTGAATAATTCTAAAAAAATAGTTATAGAGAAAATGGTAAGATGACTTGTAAATAACATACCTTAGAACACATCACCAAAAACTTCATCCTCCCTCGAAATCCGGCCTTCTTTACTTATGATTTCCTCTGAAATTGAAATTTTATATAAAATGAATGTATAATTATATGTATTTATACCATTTATGTCACTTTATTTTAACATTAGGTCCAACTTGACACATTCTTATTTTGTAATTATTTTCTTTAATTGTCTTCAGGACCGACCTATATTTCCTTCTTCAATTCACTTTGTCATCTTCAAAAATTCATTTCTCCTCAACCATGAGTATCCACATGATGTGCCACATACCACCGGAAACAACATGATTTATAATATCCATCCATGGGTGTTGTATCTTCATGTGCATTGTCCTTCATGTCCAAATACCTTCATCAATCTTGCAGTCCAAAACCAATGACTAGGGTTGACATCAATGACAACAACCAATCTTCCAACACATATAGAAGTAGAAGAGCAAGTTTAGCAAGTGCCTCCAAATACACCTAGAAAATGAGTACATAAGAATCATCCTTCAGATCAGATTATCTGAAACAAAGATGCAAGATTTGATACTAGAAGAAGAATCTGTTCTCCAGAAGAAACACACCTAGTACTCTCATCTACGATTGAACCAAAAAGTTTTGAAGAGGCCAGCAAGGATGCATTTTGGAATAAATTCATGGATGAATAATTGGATCAAATAGAGGAGAATGACACTTGGGAATTGATTCCAAGACCAAAGAATAAGAATGTGATTGGCACAAAGTGGATATTCATAAATAAATTGAATGAAGATGGACATGTTACAAGGAAGAAATCTAGATTGGTATGTAAAGGATACACACAGGTTGAAGGAATCGACTTTGAAGAGACATTTGCTCAAGTTTCCATAATGAAAGCAATCTGATTTCTACTAGCTTATGCATGCTCTGAGAATATTAAAGTGATTCGAGGTTTATTTCCAGATAATCTACAGTTGGTGTCATTTTTGTCATCGACATTTCGAATCTGAATTGGGATTTATCATCAGGAGTTAATAAATGATGGTAATTAGGTTATTGATGATTAGTCCTGATGATGAATCCCGATTCAGATTCGAAATGTCGATGACAAAAATGACACCAACTGTGGATTATCCAGCAATAAACCTCGAAACTACTCACCACAGAAATCTGAAAACAATATTAAAGTGTATTAGATGGATGTGAAATCAACTTTTCTGAATGGGGAACTTGAAGAAGAAGTCTACATTGAACAACCAAAAGGATTTCAGTTGTCAGAGAACACAGATTATGTGTGTAAATTGAAGAAGGCCTTGTATGTTCTAAAAAAGGCTCCTAGAGCATGGTACTCTAGACTACATAAATATCTACAATAGGCAGGGTTTAGAAAAGGAAGTTTAGAAAACAACCTCTACATCAAAGGTAACTCAAGATAGTATTTTACTAATTGAAGTTTATGTTGATGATATTATTTTTGGAATCAATGATGATAGGTTAAGCCAAGAATTCGCAAAGGATATGCATAATGGATTTGAAATGTCATTACTCGGAGAACTATCCTTCTTTCTGGGTCTTCATATACGTCAAAGCAACCAAGGAATTTTATTTCTCAAGCTAAGTATATCATAGATATGCTAAAGACATTTGGAATGGAAGATTGCAAACCAATTACCACTCCTATGCAAACTAGTTTCAAGTTGAAAAAATATTATGATTCAAAGTCTACAAACCAGAGGAAATACAAGTCAATGATTGGTATCTTACTAAATGTGACAACATCCAGACCAGATGTAATGCAGGCACTTGGATAGGTGGCACGATTTCAAGAAAAACCAAAGGATTCACATGTATTAGCAGTGAAGAGGATTTTCAGACATCTCAAAGGAACATAAGAGTTTGGATTATGGTATCCAAAAGGAAAGGATCTATCACTTATTGAATACACAGATGCAGATTGGGCAGGTTTCATTGATGACTGACAAAGCACCAGTGGAGAAACGTTCTACTTGGGTGAGTGTTTAGTATCATGGTTAAGCAAGAAACAATCATCAATATCCTTATCTATAGTTGAGGCAGAGTATATTGCAACAACATCAAGTTGTACAAAGGTTCTATGGATTAAATAAACTTTGACAGATATACAGGTTGACTATGATGATCCCATTCCAATATATTGTGATAATATAAGCGCCATTGATATCTCAAAGAACCCGGTGATGCACTCCAAGACGAATCACATTCCAATAAAGTATAATTTTCTACAGGAACAGATTGCAGAGAATAACATTAGAGTTAAATATGTGGGCACAAAAGAACAAGTGGTAGACATATTTACAAGACCAATTCCAAGGGAAGCCTTTGAGTATCTTCGCCAGAGACTCAGAGTAATTTCTACTCGAAAATGAATTCTTTTGAATGCTTATCTTATATGTTTTAGATTTACACGAGGAAGCACCATAAAGAGGACATTTCAGGTCAGGAGATCAATTTCAAGAAGATTTTAGTAAGGGGGAGTATCTCCAAGGATATTTCAATTAGGGGGAGCAACCCCGGATGGAAATATATCTTTTCCATTGATGACAAAGGGGGAGAGATTTATCAAATGCAGACCATAGAGGCATGGTTCTAGGGGGATCAATGGTCACAAGGGGAGCATGAGTGATATGACTTAAGTATTACAAACATGGTTCCAGGGGGAGCATGAGTGATATGACTTAAGTATTGCATCAGAGTGTTGCCATCAATTCTAAAGGGGGAGATTGTTGTTTATTTGGGTTGGTTGTCATTGATGTCAACCCTTGAAGAAAGTTTGGTAGTGGATTTCGGTAGCACAAAGGTTTGGGTAATGGGCCCAAGTTTTTTTTAATGGATAATGGTATGAGTTTTGATATATTTGCAGGTAAGACTATACTAGATGGATAGTACATGTCATGCCATTTATAGTGGTATGTGGAGTGTCACATAACTCCTCAAAGTTAGAGAGTTATGTCCATGTGAAGTTGGAGAACCCTCATGAGTCATCTAGAAGTCCCAAAAGGTCAAAGTAGTCAAATTTGTTTAAGATATTTTAGAAGGTAAATAATAAAGCGAAGTGATGAGTGTACTATAAGTCGAAATAGAGATAATGCAATTCGATGCTCCTTCATCAATGACTGTTCAAAATATGTTTTTCCCCATCATTTTCACTTTAATATGGAAGGCTACTTGATGTAAGAGCCTATGAGTAATTGAGATGAATAAAAGGTCATCAAACTCAACTTCAAGGGATCATCCCCACCTATGGAATATTATCAATGATTTCCACTACATGGGGAAGCTTTGGATAAATTCAAGCGTCGACATTGCACAAGGTGCTTGGGCCAAGTCTTCCACAATACTGTAATTATGGGCAACTCATGTGTTAGGATTATGTGTCGTACGTCAAATGATTCCCTTTGGGGGGAGAAGAGGTGTGTCAAAGGATGGATTTTCTATCTGAAGAGGGACACCAGGATGGGAAGAAGATGCTTCTTTTGGGACAACATGGGAAGGTTAGGGAATTCCATAGCTCTTGGACTGCATCTGCAAGTTGATCATGTGATCACACATGAAAATAGAAGCATTCGATTGAGACCCCTCATGGTGAGGGGTACCTGCAATGACCCCTGGTGGAAGGGAGAGATTTGTGGAAACCATGTTTTTAGGTTGAGGGGGAAATGGATGGGTTAATACAACAAGTTGTTGGGGGGTCAACTGTTGTTCCAAAAATCGATGGATCTCATCCTTTTGAGGACACTGGTGAGTAGGATGGTCCTCCTCACAAATTGTGTAGGGAAAATGACTCTTCCTCTTCTCCTTAGTGCCCCCCTCTTGGGAATGTTGGGTCGAGGAAGTCCCTTTCTCATTAGTGGAATTTATCTTCTCGTTCCACTTTTTCTTACCTCCAGGTTGCTAAGAATTATTTGGTTGCATGGATTGTACATAATTGGCCTTGGAGGTTTGAGGAGGGACCACGATAGTTTGAGCATTAGTGCCAAAAGATTATGGGTGTGATGTAATCGACATATGACCCATTTGGTCAGCTAACTGGTGAACATACACATGGGAAACATAACCAACCATGCCATGGACATAGGTTCATGGGTTTTTCTTATGTGGATCAGTTGATGGGGGATAAGTGTTTGGAATGATGTCATAAAGAGTACCCAAATGAGAATATATCAAATCCAAATGTTGGGCATGGAAAATGGACTACTCCTCGGTGGTCACCTCGACCATAGCTACATCTATGGAAATGGGTGGTAATAGGGACTTGGTAAACCACTCCATTAGGATCTTGTCCAAAATATGATTTTTAATCATTCTACATTGAATCCACCACTCATGTATATAATCAGAAATGTGAGTGGCATTGTTTTGACGTAGAGAAGTCAAAATCTCGGTCCCTATCTCATACTGAATAGGAATTTGGTAGTGCATAAAAAACACCACATCCAAGTCATTGAAACTTCTAAAAGAAATACCTTTGAGTTAAATATACCATTTTGTGGTGACTCTAGTCAAGGATCTCTGGGAAAGATGTAATCTTAAACTATCATCCATCAACAAGTTGGATGAACACCACAAGTGGTAAGTCATGATGTGTGTAGAGGGGTATTCTCCTGATTTTATGTCAAAATGAGGAATCGTTGAAGGGATTTTGGATGGCATTGTTGGCCATGATGGGTCGTGGGATATGGGGTCATTCGTTAATCAAGACAAATCTGGTAGATCTAGCGTTGTGAGGAAAGGTTCTAAATTGTGTATTGTGTAACTCTTATACTATTGTTCATTGCTCATTGGATATAATTGAATAGTTTAAGTATAAGTTGAAAAAGTTTCTAAATTGTACTTGATATTGATTCACCCCCCTCTTAGTATCAACAACAAGAACACACAATGCAAATGGAAACCAACAAATTAGAAAGAAAAGGGGATGTAGGAAATTGGGAATGAGGTCAGATCATCCCACTGCAATGTTACTACAGAGATCACACCCAAAACTTAAAAAAAATAAAAAATATGATGGATATCTAGTGTTTGGTAGAATAAATAGTAGGGGTTGTACTGCACTCTGTATTTACCAGAAACACATGATATAATATATCAAAAGAAATCCTCGGAAATAATATTTCTAATGGATTTGGTCTGGCTGCAATTTGAACTCTCTATCAAAATATATTAGCCAAATAGTCCACGTGCCCATCATGAAAAATATGCAAAATACATTCTTTTGAATCATCGATAATGTTAGGATCCAATCCTAACCTGATCCAGGAGCATCACCAGCAAAGCACAAGCGTAAGACAGCTGGGTGTACTAGCGCGTATTTTGAAATATTTTGAATTCCAAAGTTGTCGTGTTAATGAAATATCTAAAAATGATTTTGAGTTATGAACATATTTAATGATTGGAGACTAAGCCATCGCATAAGATCGATGGGGGAATTTTTTTTTCTTTAATAAGGAGGATTGCATTACAGATCCGGAGCTTTCACTCTTATCTTTCTGACTAAAATATTTATTGTAATAAATGTTAAGTAGTTGAAAGATTTTATTTCAATAGGATAGCATAGAGTAGTTGGAGGGAAGAAATCGAAGAGCACCTCTTTTATAAATCTTTGTATTGTTTCCCAATAGAGGTTGTTGGCACTCTAGTTATCAAGAGACATCACCATTGTAGCAGAGAGTTGAGAGCTACCGAGAAGCAGCGCATGAATGTATGTAATTTCTAGTTGAATGAATATAGAAGAGGGACATTGTCTCAAATGTATGTTGTCGATGTGTCTATCTGAATGAGTTGGTATAAATTTTGTTTTATTTTCTGTTATTTCTTGTTCTTGTATCTATGCATGCATTTACATGATTGAATGTATGAATCTGTGAGATTTTAAATAAGTTTCGATGGTTTCTGTTCTATGAGTGAGTGAAAGGAGTGCATAGTGTCTGCAAGGAGTGCATTGACAGAGTTTGTTTTGAATCGTAATATTATAAGAGATAGCATGGAAATTATGTATGCAAGAAGTGCATAGACGTCTGCAAGGAGTGCATGAAAAAGTTTCAGACTCGTAAGATCAGGAGGATTTGTGTGACTTTAGTTGCAAAGAAGAAGTTGGACAACAATTGCAAAGCATGCGAGGTATCCACGAAGAAGTTGAGTGTGGAAGGGAACCTATTGCAAGGCGTGCATGGGTTGAGATTTTGACTAAGTGTCGAAGAGAGTGTTCCGAGGAACAAGGGAATCCGAGGAAGATAATCTCAAGAGGGAGAGAAACAAGAAATCTTCAAGGAGGAGAGTCCTTTGAGGTTTCACAAAATCCATGAACGAGATCCGTTCTAGAGGGAGGTGAATAATTTTAGATCGTCAGATCTAGGAGAATTGTGTGGAGGTTTTTCATAAGGTGTTTTGACACTTCATACTTTGGGAAGTCTAGAGGTGCTTTAAGTGCAAAGTCGCGAACTCGCAGAGTTGAGAAGTAATCGCAACCATTGGTTGTGTAGGCGACACACGACATAAATCCAGAAGTTAGGAGAAGAGCGCTTTGGGAAGAGATAAAGGTAGAGCTCACGGTATTTTTGAAGATCGAATTCGCTAAGGGTTGGCCCATGGTCACCTAATTGGAAGCTTTAGCGTGGAGTTAGTACTCCTGAAATTGAGTGTTGCTGGGAGTGTCGAAGAGTGAAGGCATGGGTAGTTTGACCCTGTGGGTAACAAAAAAGGGACATGCATGTGTGTTGAGAAGATCGGGGTCTGTTGAAGGCCCAAAGAGTCAATCCGAATTAGGAGTTTGAAGATCCAATACTGGGAGGTCACATAGTCCCAAGAAGGGAAAAGGGTCTGCACCAGGAGTGGTATCAGAGCAGATACAAAATTGATTTTTGTATAAAGAGAAGTAGGTTGATATCGACTAGAGTTATCAGATACAACAACATAATGTCGCTTAGAAGATGTACTGAGCCTCCCGTAGAAAACAAAGCTATGGAGAGGGAGATGAGAGAACTACGTGAAAGAATGGATTCCATGGAAATAACAAAAAGGAGAGCACCTGATGCTGGAGACATCGACGATGCAGAGAATGAAGAAGTGGAAGTTGAAGAAGCGGTAGCTGAGGATGCCGTAGAAGAATTCTTAGTGAAAGTGATTGTCAAGTTGGGAGCCAAAGCGAAAATTGACATCCCAATGTATGAAGGTAATTTAGACACTAAAGAATTTCTTTAGTGGATACAAGCAATGGACAAGTATTTCAACTATGAATATGTCGAGGAGGAGAAAAAGGTGAGACATGTCATCACTAGGTTGAAAGGACATGCAACACTATGGTGGGATGAACTGCAGGCCGACAGGAGGAGCAAAGGAAAAAAAATATTAAGAGTTGGGATAGAATGGTATCCAAGATAAAGGAGAAATTCATACCTGAATATTACCAGATAAATCTATTAAGGAGGATGAAGAACCTGAGACAGAAAAGGATGACTGTGAAGGAGTACACAAAGGAGTTCTACAGATTGAACATCAGGGATGGACAGAGAGAGAGAGAGACGAAGCGAAAGTTGCAAGATACATCAACGGCATGAGATATGATATCCAGGAAGAAATCATCATGGAAATAATCACAAAAGTAGAGGATTGCACTGAAATCAGAGGAAAAATTGACTAGGAAGCAGAGTCAAAAGAATAGAGGTAGAAGCTTGAACAAAGGCAAAGGGGTTTCCTAGGACAAGGCACAGAATCCCAAAGGTGAGGCAGATAAACCACATAGTCACTCTGAGAGAGGGGTAAGTTCCTGAGGAAGGCAGGGTGGTTGCAGAAACTCTGTTCCTAGAGGAAGAGGAAGAGGCAGAGGAGGAGAAGTAAGATGTCATGCCTATGGGAAAACAAGGAACATGTCTTGGGATTGTCCTGAGAGGAATAAAGAAGGAGTTGAAGCTCACATTTCGTAAGCGCAAAAGCAAGATGTTTAGGCAGAAGGTGCATAGGATGGGACATATTTGATGATGAAGAAAGTTCTTTTAAATCCAGAGCCAAAAATTGGAATGCTTGCATAGAGGAACAGTTTGTTCAAGACAGCCTGCAAAATGAAGGATAGAGTTTGCAAGGTAATAATTGACAGTGGGAGCACTGCTAAATTAGTATCCAAAAAGATGGTGGAGAAGTTGGAGCTAGAGAGGACTCTACACTCGATGCCATATAAAGTCTCATGGTTGCAGAAAGGTCACCAGGTAACAATAACTAAACAATGCCTTGCTGAATTTAAGATAGGAGGATATAGAGATGAAATCCCGTGTGATGTGATTCCCATGGATGTAAGTCATATTTTCTTGGGAATACCATGGAATTATGACAGGAATTCCATTCATGATGGGACAAGAAACACCTATACTTTAGAGAAAAATGGTAGGACACACATGTTACTACCAATTGAAGAAAAGAAAGTGAAGGATGAAGCCAACACAAGCATACTTCTCACAAGTGGGAAGGAAATCCTAAATGAAGTTAAAAAGGAATAAGAGATGCAGTTTGATGTCGTGATGAAGCCGAGGGTTACCCTTACTAGTACTTCAATGGAATATTTTCCTGAGGAAATTTAGGAAATGTTAGAGAATTTTTCTAACATAGTAGTGGATGAGTTGCCAAGATCATTACCACCTATCAGAAGTATCAGCCATCACATTGATTTGATACCAGGAGAAATCCTACCGAGAAAAGAAAAATAAAAGTTGACACCTCAAAATAATGAGGAGGTGAAAAGACAGGTTCATGATCTGTTAGACAAAGGATTGGTTAGAGAAATATTGAGTCAATGTGCAGTACCAACTGTAGTTAGTCCTAAGAAGGATGGAGGATGGAGAATCTATACAAAATCAAGAGCCACAAACAAGATCACCATCAGATACAGATTTCCATTGCCAAGGATGGATGATTTGATGGATTGTTTGAGTGGAGAGAACTATTTTTCAAAGATATATTTGAAAAGTGGATATCACCAGATAAGGATGAGAGAAGGTGATGAGTGGAAAACAACATTCAAGACAAATGAGGGGTTGTATGAATGGCGTGTTATGCCATTTGGCTTAACAAACGCCCCGATTACTTTTATGAGACTAATAAATGAAGTGTTGAAAGATTTAATTGGAAAGTTCATGATTGTATATCTAAATAATATACTGGTCTTTATCAAGACTAAAGAGGAGCACTTGAGGCATTTAACATTGGTAATGAGGAGGTTGCAACAAGAGAAGATGTTTATTAATCTTAAAAATTCCTCTTTCATGAAGACATAACTCATATATTTGGGTTTTGCGATTTCGGGGAGGAATATGAAGCATGTGAAAATATTGTACTCAGAGACAGCAGCCAGTGGGATGAATATCTTATTTAGGATGGATTGTTGCTCAAAGGATTCCAGTTGTTCATACCAAATTGTTCGATGAGGGAGAATTTGCTAAAGGAAAAGAATAGTGGCGGTCTAGACGGACATTTCGGCCATGACAAAACATTTGCTCAGTTGAACGGTTCATATTATTGGTCAGATATGAGAGTAGAGGTGAAGAGGTTAGTGAACAAGTGTAATATTTTTTAGTATGCCAAGGGGAATAACAAAAAAACTGGGTTGTATCAGCCATTTCCTTTTCCAGAGAGGCCTTGGGATGCGATAAACATAGATTTCATGTTGGGATTTCCAAGAACACAAAGAGGAAGTGATTCCATATTTTTGGTAGTCGACAGATTTTCAAAGATGGCACACTTTATCCCATGCCAGAAGACCATTGATGAAACACATGTTGCTAATTTGTTTTTCAAGAAGTTGTGAGACTCCATGGATTGCCCAAGAGCATAGTTTCAGACAGGGATACCAAATTTGTTGGTAATTTTTGGAGAATGTTGTGGAAGAAGTTGGGGACAGAGCTATATTTTAGTTCTGCATATCACCCACAAACCAATGGACAAATCGAAGTGGTGATTCAAAGTCTAGGGGATTTGCTGAGGAGTTTGGTCACTGAACACCACAATCAATGGGATCAGATTCTGGCACAAATAGAGTTTGCATACAATGAATCAGTGAACAGAAGCACTGGGAAGTGTCCATTTTAGATAATGTATGGAATGAATCCAATAGGAGTGTCGAAGTTGAGAGATCTAAAGCAGAGTGAATTTAGGAGCACTAGAGCCGAAGACTTTGCTTCAAAAATGTAGGAACTTCATAATCAAATCATGGAGAAGTTAAAGAAAAGTAGCACTAAATACAAGCACAGAGATGATCAAGACATGAGGAAGCTTGAATTTGAAGTTGGAGATCAAGTTCTAGCACATATTAGGAAGGAGAGGTTTCCGAGGGGAACATATAATAAGTTGAAGTTGAAAAATATAGGACTGTGCAAAATCCTAAGGATATTTGGTGAAAATTATTATGAGATAGAGCTGCCAAAAGATGTGGGTACATCACCCATATTTAACATTGCATACCTGTATCCATACAAGGAAGGTGGAGACGGAGGATCCAAATATCAAAATAAGATCCAGTGGGAGAAACAAATGCCTGTAACAGAGAAGCCGCAAATGGAGAAGATCATAGATCAACGAATTGGTAAGATGACCAGAAGGAAAACATATTTTGAGTATTTGGTAAAGTGGAAAGGACAACCAGTAGAAGACGTTGGTTGGGTTGGTAAAGAAGACATCCAGGATCATGGAAAGTCGGTGCAGGAGCTCATGGACATGAGTCCATGAATTTTTTAGCCAGAGGAGTATGATGCAGGAGCATTGCCAACAAAGCACAAGTGGAAGACAACTAGGTGAACTAGCACATATTTTGAAATATTTTGAATTCCAAAGTTGGTGTGTTAATGAAATATCTGAAAAAGATTTTGAGTTATGAAATTATTTAATGATCGGAGGCTGAGCCATGGCATAAGATCGATGGGGGAATCTAGAGATTTCATTCTTATCTGTCCGACCCAAATATTTATTGTAATAAATGTTAAGTAGTTGAAAGCTTTTATTTCGACAGGAAAACATAGAGTAGTTGAAAGGAAGAGATCAAAGAACACCTCTTGTATAAAGCTTTGTATTGTTTCCCAATAGAGGTTGTTGGCACTCTAGTTATCAAGTGCCATCTTCAGTGTAGCAGAGAGTTGAGAGCTACCGAGAAGCAATGCATGAATGTATGTAATTTCTAGTTGAATGAATATAACAGAGGAACATTGTCTCAAATGTATGTTGTCGATGCATCTATCTGAATGAGTTAATGGTATAATTTCTATTTTGTTCTCTATTATTTCTTGTTCTTATATCTATGCATGCATTACATGGTTGAATGTATGAATTTGTGATATTTTAAATAAGTTTCAATGGTTTCTCTTCTACAAGTGAGTGCAAGGAGTGCATAGTGCTCAAAAGGAGTGCGCTGATGAGTCTGTTTTGACTCGTAAGGTCAGAAGAGATAGCGTGGAACTTATGTATGCAAGTAGTGCATAGATGTATGCAAGGAGTGTGTTACATAGTTTTAGACTGGTAAGCTCAGGAGGAGTAGTGTGACTTTAGTCGTAGAGAAGAAGTTGGAGAAAAGTTGCAAAGTGTGCGAAGTATCCACAAAGAAGTTGAGTGTGGAAGGGAACCTATTGCAAGGCGTGCATAGGTTGAGATTTCAACTAAGTGTCAAAGAGAGTGTTCTGAGGAACAAGGGAAGTCGAGGAAGATAAGCTCAAGAGGGAAAGCAACGAGAAATATTCAAGGAGGAGAGTCCTTTGAGGTTTCACAAACTCCACAAACGAGATCCATTCTGGGTGGAGGTGAACAATTCCAGACCGTCAGATCTAGGAGAACCGTGTGGAGGTTGGTTGTAAGGTGTTTCAACACTTTGTAGTTTGGGAAGTTTGGAGGTGTTATAAGTGTAAAGTTGTGAACTTGTGGAGTCACGAAGTAATCACAATTGTTGGTTGTGTAGGAGACACATGACATAAATCCGGAAGTTCGGAGAAGAGTGCTTCGAGAAGAGACGAAGGTAGAGCTCGCGGTATTTCCAAAGTCTGAATTCGTGAAGGGTTGGCCCAAGGTCATAGCCCACAGTCACCTAAGTGGAATTTTTAGCATGGAGTTAGTACTCCCAAAATTGACTGTTGCCGGGAGCATCAAAGAGTGAAGGCATGGGTAGTTCGACCCTGCGGGTAACACAAAAGGGACCTATGTATGTGTTGAGAAGATCGGGGTTTTTTGAAGGCCTGAAGAGTCAATCTGACTCAGGAGTTTGAATATCCAAGACCGAGAGGTTGTGTAGTCCCAAGAAGGGAAGGGGGTCTACGCCGTAACCCCTCTCCATGGGTCATTAGATAGTAGGATATGTTTTCTATGTAATAAAGGCTGACATTAGTTAATAATTCCTAAAATATAAATGAGAATAAGTCAATGTAAGAATACCTAATAGAAGCTTCTGCTTTTAGAAATATCTTCCTCTAGAAGTTTCCTTAGAAGGTAGAATTAGTATAAATAAGTGTAGGAGGCATGGGTTAAGTTTGTGTTGGAGATTATTGTAATAGAGATATGCTCTACTAGAGGTTTCCCCCTTGAAGAGGAAAGCGAACATTTCTATCATTAATAAAGGTTCTACTTATGGTGTTATTTTGGTATTATTCTGATATTGTTTTGGATATATCATTGTTGTTATGTTATTCCTTGTTCAATATTTATGTTCTGCATCTTATATTATATTTGGAATATTGGAAGTGGTATCAGAGCTCTTTTAGGGCATGACTTGTGGGGTAAATTTTTTCAGGGTAGAGATGTATTCTGGCATATTTAAGCTACAAATATTTGTCGTTACATGCATAAAACCACGATTGGGGAGTCATACACACAGTAAATACAAGTATTTTTTAAGTACACATATGTTGGCCGCCCTTGTAATCCATGTTGGTACCCCTTCTAGTGGTGGTGCACTAGATAGAACCTGTATATGGATTGACCAAGGAATTCTGAAGCCCTCCATAGATACACATATCGACCTCTTGACTGTTATAGTGTCACTGAGAAAAACACTCTAGAAGATACTCTCTAGTACCTGGGAAGTCAGGTAGTACAACTAAGGGTACGATCTAGCCTCTTTAGTTGGTGCCATGAGATATTGGTCCGAGTACTACTGTTGGACCTCACACATATATCAGAGAGATATAGCACATGTCAAACCCTTGTCTATAGAACCATTGAATACCCTAAACCTTGGGACAACAAAATCAATAGAAAAAACAAGATCTATTGTCATGCAATTGTGTCTATTGCATTCTGGTTGCGAAACTCCTACATGTTTCTTCATGTTAAGAATTTGGCCATTGCATCACTGCAGTATTATTCAGCTCAGAGTATAAATCCATAAGAGTAAAAAAACATCTGGGGCATGTTAACACCCTTATTTTTAACCTAGTCCATTGAATTCCTCTCTTCATTCTGATCACAGTGCTACCCTTCAATTTTAAACCTTTTTTTCTCTGTGATCCCACTCCTTTTCAAGACACCCTTATTTGAAACCTATCCCATTGGATTCCTCTTTTTTACCTGATCAACCTATTGCCTGTCAAATATTGTGGCCCAGATTTCTGTCCCAACACCTCACCTGATGCCCAATCCTCCACCATGCCGACTACCCACTTCCATAGCCATGATGACCTAGACTATAGGACAATAGCCCTAGAGAAGACATGAAAACCATCACGATATTATAGGAATCAATATCCCAGCAACTAAAAGAGTTGTTGCATGACCTCAAGGGTAAGCATATTGAGCACATTCCAACTAAACCATAGTTTTCCTAGCATGAACATTCTCAGTCATCCCACTCCCCTTGGGGGTCTACACACTATTGGAATAAGTGCCCAAAATTGACATGCATAAATTTGATGTTTCTAACCCAACATGGTGGGTGTCTCAAATGGAACAGTACTTCATCCTCCATGATATCTGAGATGATGAGACCAAAATCCATGTTGGAGTTCTATACCTAGATCAAGAATGGTGGAAATGGTGGTAGTGGCATAAGAAGTGTTATCATGCATTCCGCACTTGGAGCATGTTCACCAAAGAAATGTGTGTTCATTTTGATCGTGAATCTCATTTTTTGGGAAATCTCACAAAGTTGCGTGAAACAAAATCTGTATCAGACTTCATCACAACATTTGAACAATTGGCTATTGGAACTAAGGCCTTATTTGATGAATTTTGTATTGAATGCTTTATCAATGGCTTAAAGGAAGCCATCAAGGCTCATGTGAGTATGCATCATCCTAATACCTGGTTGCAGGCATTTCAATTAGCCAGAGAACTAGAGACCATCCTTCATGTACCATCCTTGAAGGTTGTTGGCCTAGGGGAAGACCCAGGGTTTAATGCTTCAACAACACACCAACAAAACCCTAACTACCAACCCTTTCGAAAACACCTGCAAAGAAGATGAAGTCTCACCCGAGGTAGAGTCAAGGGTGGTTGCAGGACTCAAGTGTCTACAACCTAGCTGGGACACAGATCTGTGATCAAAATACTTAACAAGGCACTTAGCAATTTACATTCATCAATATTTAACTCTCATTTACATTGCAGGACGAAACCCTAATTACAGAAGAGCACAAAATTCATAAGATATAATACATCCAAGCACTATGCATATAGAAATAGATAATATCTAGCATTCATTCACATTACTAAGAACTATGCTACTATTATATCATGTGCATGTAACATATATCACTGCACTAAGCATAAATCACATCAATAACATAACAACTATAATGCACAAAGAAACCACAACACATGATATACGTGGTTCACCCCAGTGTGGGGCTACATCCAACAACTCTTCTCTTATTTATTGTCTTTTGTCAATCTTCTACAAACACAAAGCCACAAGAACCCACTTCGCATAGGACAGGAGATCTGCATGCACCTAGCCAGATCCTCCTTCCCTGAGCTAGGTTACAACATAAAGCCTTCCTACAGTCTGCACACAAGATTCTTACAATCACTTGCACTTAGCTCTACAAGGTCTCAACACACAGAGTATGCACAAAGCATTCACACCTAGCTCACTATCCATATTACACACACAGGCCTCATACATCATTTTCACTTAGCACGTTCGCCTATTTACATTGCCTAGATTTCTATTTATACATTACAAAATGGCCTAAACATGGGTAAACCCATGGTCTGACATCCCCATACCCATTACATAAACCCTAAACCCAAAACTGCCCTAAAAATGGGGCAAGATCTTGCGATATCCACTTTGCCTTGCGCTCTGCCTTCGACCAGCCTGTCGAAGTCCCAAAAATGATCAAACGTGACCAAGATTATCCAAAACGTTGTCAAGGGTCAACATTCCCACAACACTCACCTGTGATTCATCCCAAGTCACTTTGATCTAGGTAACTCTGCCTCAAATTACTCGAGCTTGGCTCAAGCTGCCTCGACTTGTTGCTTCACCAGAGCCTCCTGCTCGGTGAACTCTTGAATAACCTTCTCTGTCACATGTCCTTCCAAGTGTTGTTGTACTGTGGTGACCACTTGTTCTAGTTCTACACCTTGTCCTTCAATCTCCTCAAAAAGTATGGAAGCTACATCCTGCACTGGTTGGAGTTTCTGAGTCACTTCCATGACTTTACTGTGGATAACATGGACTTGTTTATGAGCTGTGTGATGTTCCTGGGATCATTTCATCCTCTCCATAGTTGATAGTGGATTCAACTGTGCTTGCACCGTTGCTTCTGGTTGCTTGGCCTCTTGAAGTTGTGATTCCAATGTCCTTAGTTCAGGGTCCTTTGTAAGGCGCTCGTAAGTCTGTGCACTTTGACTGCTGAGTTGTTTACATTATAAGGCCAATGCCTTGATTCTCTAGACTACACTTCAGGAATTTTCTTCTCTTTGGTATCGTACTTCCTGCAGAGTGCTTGGAACTTCTTGTAACTCTAGTTATGCTACTCTTTGTTGGAGCTGCTGAATGGATTCAACAATCTTCGCCACTTGACTTTCTACTGGGTCTTCTTCCATTTGTCCTAACCCCATCATAGAGAGAAGTGCTCTAGTGAATGCTTCTTTAACTCCAATCTACTCGACGAGCAACTACCCTTTCTCCCATCGGATTTGCGCTCTATCCTCTGCAATCTGGGCTTGGAGGTCATCTCTTTCTTGTTGCGCAACCTGACATTGCTCTATGGCTTCCTCTTGTGCTTGCTTCAGGTCCTTTGTGTCCTTCTCTTTTTCTTCCTAGACATGATGAAGGTGAGCTTTGGTCACATCTTCTATTCGGCATAGCTGGGAAATATCATCCCCCAACTCTGTTCCTTCTGATGATGGGGGCACAGTAGACACTGCGCAGCTGGAGTAGAGGGCTTGTTGTACCCCTTTTAGCTCTGCTTCAATTCTATCATACATGGTTTCTTTCTTGGCTTCATTGCACTGTAAGATATCTTCTGAGGTATCTGAGACATCACTGATAATGAGATCTATGTCATCGATCGTGAGCATAGTCTGCATCTGTGGTTTACTAGCTTTAGACTTTTCCACAATGTAGGTTTCATGGGGGAAACCTTTCTTTTCTTGGATGTCTCAACTTCATCAAGAGGATCCCTAGGTGGTGTTACTTCGCCCTGCTTTTGCTTGTCTTCTTCTCCTTTGTCTACTTAATCATCACCTCCCCCTCCAGGTGAGTCTGAAGCAGTCTCTTCTGATGCATTGTTCAACTCCTGTACCTCTTCCTTCTTATTCCTTCTGCTACTGCTGGGTGCATCATACTCTTTGCGAGTAACGATAGGAATTTTAATGAGGTTGGGGTCAGACAGTTCTGCCTGGTCGACTGGTATAAGGAACTCTACATATCATTCCTTATTTATTTCTTCCATGTCCTCCTCAGTGAGCTTATAATAAGATTGGAGCTCTTCTTTATGTTCGTCTATGCACACGGTGATATAAATAAAATTCCTATCTGTGTGGAACTTTTCCATTGGTCTAAACCTATGCAGGGTGTTTGACGTCATATGAGGGAAAGTCTCAACAACCCTCTTCAACTATAGGTAGTAGGTGTGGAACACCGCATTTGACTACCATTGTTTCTCCATGTCACTCGAATACCAGAGAGTGGTGAACTTCCCAGCTAGTGGTTCGGATGGCTCAATCTCAGGGAAGGTCGCTCCTTCCGACATCTCCTAGGAAATGAAGGTGATGAGGATTAGTAGCCAAATAAAATGAAACTCATAGCCCTGATCTTGAGCTTCATGATAGTCTCATTCTAACTGGTTGAAGATGTAACTCTCCCAATTCATCTATAGTCCTTCAATGAATTTTCCCGCGAGGTCAACAACGAACCCCGTGACCTGCGTGGGTCTGTTATTCCTTACTAGATTATCAACAATCAACTGGCAGGCTAGGTGCACTGTGCCATTCTGGATGGAGGCTACCTTGTAGCCTCACTTCCCCTTCTCCACATCACCATAGGTGTCTTTAATTTTCTGCGCCAGGGAACAATTTGCACCCTTCCCTGGATAAACTTCTTATGGGTTTGGTCCTTGCATACTTAATCCGGTGATCTGATGGATCAATGCCAGATCTACAATGATGCATCTGTCCAACCATAAATAACCACCATGGAATCAAGAAAAAAGGATTTTAACACATGCATTAACCTCCTGATTCCTTCCAAAGTGGGATATCTTCATTACGTTCGGGAAGGTGGACCTCGTGATGTCCATGGTCCACGACTGGGTGATGATCTTTGACTTCTTCCCCTTTTTCTTGGTTAAATACTTATGTGGGGAAAGCATGCCATAGTTATTGTGGTATCCCAATTTGAAGTCACTGATCTTCAACATCATAATCTGTCCTAGCTATGGTCCTACTATGCTTATCGCCTTCGAGAGGTATGCAATAGTCAAGGTGTAGTCGAGGTCCCTCGGGACACTTTCATGACTAACTGTGTCATCCATAGGTGGGATATAGTCGGGTAGGATGGATGGGATGATATTTTCATTCAATAAGTCATCAAGATGCTTGTTTTTTTTTTCTATCACAGCTCGGGATGGTCCAGATCCACGAGCAGTCGACAAGGATGCTTTCAATCCTCTCGTCGATGAGGCTTGGACTCCTGTGGACATGACCTTCTCAGCCACGAGGTCTATGAGGATCTCTTTTACAGATTTCTCTACTGCACTGAAGTCACTCGACATGCAAAAGTGTTTTCGGTGCAACAGTCGATGGGATAAATAGCTAACATCGTAACAGATTCCTCCAATGGGTCAGAACACCTCAATCAATGAAAATCCATCCATTATGGTGTGGTCCCAATGGTCTAATGGCAATCTTTCTGGCCATAATTACGGTTCGATCTGTTATGGAGCATTGTTCTAACAGTTGAGATGCCTCCAATGGTCATATTTCTTTTCCATGGTGAAGTGCCAATCTATGTTGTTATGATATCCCGACGAAGTTCAAGTGCTGCAAACCTCCCTTCTGTGAAGTTCTCTCCGGAACTTACTGCAATTTATCTAACTTTTCTTTCTTCTTATTGATCTTTCTGGCTTTCTTTCCTGTTATTTGAGTCATTGGGTTCCTCTTTCCATTTTTGTTCTTATCTCCTTTTGGTATAGTAACTTTGCATTGTTGTGGGTTGTTCAAGGGTTCCGAGACTAATACTTCTTCTTTTTTCTGGAGTAGGTGCACTACTCTCTTGTACAGACAGGTGTTTTAAGTCTTCATGTGTTCTTTCAACTTCGACGTCCAGATATCTGGTCCTCAGTAGCTTCGAATAGTCCTTTTGTTCTTCCAGTAAGTGCGCTATTCTCCTATCCATGAAATCCCTTAGTTCTTGCTTTTTCTGTTATATATCCTCCTCTTCTTGTTTCATTCATATCCGATCTTTCTCAATCCAAGTTTTTCCTAGAAAAATAGAAAATGGGGCATTTTTCTTCCTCTGTCGAAGTTCCAAGAGCACTCATAGATATCTAAGTAAGTATTCCACATAGGGTTATCATCTTCCCTTTAAACAATCCTATTCCTCCCAATGAAGGAACCATAGCAGGTTTTCCCAAAATTTCCCAAGTTATTTTTGTCATAATATTCACCTGTGTTTCCTCATCCAGAACACAGTCTATGTCGAAGTATCCTATTCTTTTTTCTATACACTCCTTCTCTTTTAAGATCTCTGCTAAGATGATGTTTTTGTGATCATTCAGGGTTTCTTTCATCTGTAATAATACAGTCTCTAATTCTTTCTGGGGTTCCATCATATCCTTAGTTTCTTGGCCCGTCTCATGGTTTTCTTGTCTCATGTTCATCTTTTCAACTTTCGTGATCATACTAGGGCAATCCAAAACTTCATGGTCCATAGGTTTACATCAAAGACAACTAGGACCTCTACTAGGGCATTGCTTAGCAAGAGGTCCCAGCATTATGCAACTATAACAAAGAGTTAATCCTCTCTTTCTTTTGAATGATCCCCAACCTTTCCTGTACTATGCACTGGGATCATAGTAACTAACCTGCAAAAAATTATTTATAGGGTGTTGCATCCATTTGTTAGTCCAAACATTCTTTCTATGCATAGTAATAACATATCTTTCACTATTTCTATCAAATCTATTCATATTAAATCTTCTTTCTTCTATCTGTGCCCTAGTTTTTAGACTCGAAAAAAATTTATCAAAAAAACCTAAATCCATACTTTCGAAACAAAATTTTCACTTAAATTACCTTTCTCAGAGCACCGAGCTTTCAGATCTTACGTCTTTTCTTCAGATTTGATTCCTTTCCTAGCATAGATATTCACAGTGAAGTAGAATACTGAGCACTAAAGCAACATATCTACGCACAGATCTTTCTTTTCTTCTTTTCTTTAGTTCCAACTAACCCATAGTATTCCCAGCATGAACATTCTCAGTCGTCCCACTCCCCTTGGGGGTCTACACACTCTTCGAATAAGGTGCCCAAAATTCACATGCATAAATTTGATGGTTCTAACCCAACGTGGTGGGTGTCCAAACGAAACAGTACTTTATCCTCCATGATATTCGATATGATGAGACCAAAATCCATGTTGGGGTTCTATACCTAGATCAAGAACGGTGGAAATGGTGGTAGTGGCATAAGAAGTGTTATCCTGAATTCCTCACTTGCAGCATGTTTACCAAAGAAGTTTGTGTTCATTTTGATCGTGAATATCATTTTTTGAGCAAGCTCAAAAAGTTACGCCAAACAAAATCAGTATCAGACTGCATCACAACATTTGAATAGTTGGGTATCAAAATTGAGGGATTATTTGATGAATTTTACCTTGAATGCTTTATCAATGGCTTAAAGGAAGCCATCAAGGATCATGTGAGTATGCATCATCCTACTACCTGGTTGCAAGTATTTCAATTAGCTAGGGAAGCAGAGACCATCCTTCATGCACCATCCTTGAAGTCTATTGGCACAGGGGCAGACCTGGGTTTCAACGCTTTAACAACGCACCGACAAAGCCCTAAATACCAACCCTTTTGGAAACACTTGCGAAGAAGATGAAGTCTCGCCCGAGGTAGAGGCAGGGGTGGTTGCAGGACTCAAGTGTCTACAACCTAGCCGTGACATAGATCTATGATCACAATACTTAACAAGGCACTTCGTAGTTTACATTCATCAATATTTAACTCTCATTTACATCGTAGGATGAAACCGTAATTACAGAACAATGCAGTATTCAGAAGATCTAGTATATTAAAGCACTTAGCATATAGAAATAGATCAGATCTAGCATTCATTCACATTACTGAGCACTAAGATACTATTATATTAGATGCATCTAGCATATATCATTGCACTAAGCATAAATCACATCAATAACATAACAACTATAATGCACAAAGAAACCACAACACATGATATACGTGGTTCACCACATTGTGGGGATACGTCCACCAACCCTTCTCTTCTTTATTGTCTTATGTTGATCTTCTACAAGCATAGAGCCACAAGAACCCATTCCACATAGGACAAGAGATCTGCGCACACCTCACTAGATCCTCCTTCCCCGAGCTAGGTTATAGCACAAATCCTTCCTATAGTTTTCACAGAGGCTTCTTACAATCACTTGCACTTAGCTCTACAAGGTCTCAACACACACAATATGCACAAAGCATTCACACTTAGCTCACTAGCCAGATTACACACACAAGCCTCCTACATCATTTGCACTTAGCACGTTCGCCTACTTACATCACCTAACTTTATATTTATACATTACAAAAGGCCCTAAACATGGGTAAACCCATGGGCCGACATCCCCATACCCGTTACATAAACAATAAACCCAAAACTGCCCTAAAAAGGGGGTGAGATCTCGCGATCTCCGCTTCGCCTTATGCTCCTCCTTCGACCAGCCTGTCGAAGTCCCAAAAATCGTCAAACATGACCATGGTTCTCCAAAACTTGGTCAATGGCCAAAAAAGGATCCATTTGCCAATCATCCTCACCCAAGGGCCACGTCGACTCCAACACAAACCTTGAAGGTCCAAAAGGTCTCTCCAGCTGAAATGGCGGAATGTCGCAAGTAGGGACTTTTCTACTATTGTGATGAAAATTATGCAATAGGGCATGAATGTAGAGAACAAAAATTATTTGAGATTGATGCATCGTCTTCCTCCCCCTATGAATACACCCCATCAGATGAAGATTCGAACCTAGAGGATACTTTTTCTAGTGATTATGATGAAGATCTAGTTGTCAATCCTGTGGACTCACTGGAACTAGTCATATCACTTCATGCACTCTCAGGTATCTCGGCCCCACAAACATTGAAGATCAAGGGATACATTAAACATAGGCCGATTGTGGTATTGATTGATAGTGGTAATACCAATAATTTTATTCATCAAAGGTTTATTGATGAGCTCCTGTTGGAACAGACATTTTTGTGGACAAAACTAGCCAAGTTATGTTTAGGGTTTTGGTATGTAATGTAAGTATTTTTACCCATTTTTGTAATATAAATAAGGGATGTATGAGGTAGGTAGAGGCATCTGATCTGATCTGATCGAATCTAATCTAATCTTAAGTGAGAATCTGAGTCTGAGTCTAGTTTTGGTACAAAGAACATTTTGGGAGTTGAAGTTTGTTTTGAGAGTTGTGGAGCTCAGATGGAGTCAATCTAGATATGCATCTAAGGGTCAGGTCACAAGCTATGGAGCTTGGTACGACACTGGTCCTCCTCACTACTCTCCATTATTCTATTATGTAATGCATTTAGTGCTATTTTGATGAATAATAAATAAGCATAAGATCTTTGTGGACGTAGCCCCAGGGGGGGTGAACCACGATAAAGCTATGTGTGCAATGTGTTTTAATGTTTTACTATTTCTACAGTTATGATTGAATGGTTAGATAGATGAATGGATGGTTTATTTACAATGCACACTAGAACAAGTATGCATATGAATGAATGAATGAATG